>OX328128.1:5504912-5761079 GCA_946811695.1 Gonocerus acuteangulatus | reverse complement strand
TTTTTTTTTATTATTATTCATTTACTTTTCCTTTTTAGCTCTGAATATTCAGGTTATACTCCAATACATTTTTTATAGACTACTCGAATGGTCGGCGGTTTTTTTATAGGTTACGTCAAAATCGGTCAAACGGTGTGAATTTTTATATATCTGTCAAGTAATTTATAATGCAGCTGGCAGAGGCCAGCACCACATCAATTCATAAAACAGCCAACAGAGACCAGCACCACAGCCTGCGAGTTAATAGCTCTTATCAAAGAAATGCCAGCGCTCCTTAGTTAGACAGGGACTGTTGATATCAAATTGAAGTAAACTGCATTACATGATTATATAATGATATAAAGTCATCAATGAGTTTGAGTTATTCTAATTATCAAGAACATCAACAAATCGATTTGAGACTATTCAAAATGGCCATCAGAATCTGAATGGTTCAGTGTAGTCAATTTTTTTTTCAGCAAAACTTTTGACCTTTTGACCAAATTTTGAAATTTGACTATTTTGATTTAGCCTTGGAGATTTCCCATATCAAGACCTACCTGTGTGCCTAGTTTAGTCAAAATCGATCAAACGGTGTAGATTTGTATTAGGAATAAACGGACAAACAGACAGACTTGATTTTTATATACATAAATATATTTGTTATATAAAAAATTCAATCTTTTTATGATATAGGTACTAATCAATGAAGCTAAATAAATAACGTATTCTTTATTTAAAAAAAAAAAAAAAAAAAAAAAAAAAAAAACTATCCTCCTTTTTGATTTAGGGCTTCAGACCTAACACCCGACAAGCCCGACCCATGTATCCCTAATCTCTCACTCCTTCATCACAAAGAGTTAATTCCCCCGACAAATAGTGGTGAAAGAAATAGCTTCCTCAATCCTTGATTTGCTCCTGTACAAGTCTTCTACAGCAGTCTGCAGGGAAATCTCTCCACTGCACCATTGTTTTGGGGGTAAAATTCACACAACAAAAATGCTGAGGAAAATGTAAACCATTTTTTTTTTTTATAATAACCTTATTATTAGTTAAGGTTATTATCATTATAAAATAACGGACGTAATTCGAAAGACCCTGGATGGGATTCCTTTAAAATATAATGCTATAATCGTAAAAAGCTACTGCTGGAGGTGATTGCGCAATCACCAGTCATAAAAACTTATGTTTATAAATTAATTACTTATTTTTTTACATTTTTGCAGTTGAAAACATGGACACAGAACAGGGAGATAATAATGGAGGCAGCTCTGACCAGCCATCGGATTCTAGTGAGTATTTTGTAAATCCTTGAACATGTTTAATACAAAATTTCTGGTACAGTCATTTTCCTAAGCAATATAACAAACATTTAGTCTGTTGAGGCATATTAGTAAACCCCCCTTCCAGGATAGACCCATTTCTAACGTTCTTGTTCTGATTAACGTACTCGTTCAATCGTTTCTTGTGGGAATGTCATGTACCTAGTTTTGTAACGCAAAAACAAAAATTTGCTATTGTGCTAACCCACACACACACAAACTTTAACAGGGGGGTCGTTTTCATTATCGAATAGCCAAGATATATATCGGATTGATCAAGATTTGAAGAAATTTCAAAAATTACATCGTTTTCAACCTCAACAGCTACATTTCTTCTGAATAATAGTGAATTTTACGAATTTGAAAAAGAAAAAAAAATCTTAAGTGCTTCTAGCACAGTTTTATAGTGTTAAAATTTTGACTTCCAGGACAACAATTTTTATTATAATTAGCAAACATATTATTTTATTTTTGGGAACCGGAAGGTGACCATTCCTTTTAAGGCACAGAGTTTTAAGGCTTTCACATTTTAACAATTTGTAAATCAATCATAATTTTTTAAATCAAGTAAATTAATATAAGATTTTTTTATTTGCAGTTAGTCCCAAATATTACCTCATAAGCTACCCAGACATGAAGAACTTCCTAAAATACCTTGGTTCTATACACAGCAGTGAAAAGTTCCTTTGTTGTCATTTCTGCACCTACAAGCCCAGGATTGCAGAGAACCTCGAGAAGCACATGGTTTTAAAACATCCGAAGATCTACTGCTGCAAGGAGTGCGAGTATTGCTCTACGATGGAGTTGGAGATAATCAAACACACTTCGGTCGAGCATAAGCTTGTGGAGGATAAGCCATATCCTTGTCCGCACTGTCCGCTTAGATGTGTTAAGGAGATTGTTCTAAAGGAACACATAAAGAATGTACACGAGAGGAAGAATTTCCCATGTCCTAAATGTAATTTGGATTTTACGTCCAAGGTGAATCTGAAGGCTCATTATCGTTCTTCGCACACAGTCTCTTGTCATTATTGCAAATTCTATGGCGAGCAGATGAGCACTCTTAGACAGCACTTATTGTCTGAGCACAAGAATGAAAAACCTAATCTTTGTCAGTTTTGCGATTTCGTTGCGTTCCGATCGCCAGTTTTGAAGAAACACTTGATGTCTGAACATCCGGACAAAATGCCGTACGCTTGTAGTCTCTGCGATTTCAGGACCCTCCACCAGAGCTCGCTCACGGGCCACATCACTTTCATGCACCCTAAACAGCAATTGCTGAAATCTCAAGCAGTCTTAGCTCTTGTCTACCCAAAAACGCTGAACGGAGGACACTGCTCACCTCCACCTCCTCCAAGCCCTGAACCTGAGAAGAAACCTCCGCAATCGGAAGATGATTGTACCTATGAGGCTAATGTAGGAACACACTTCCTTGCCACGTAACTCGTTCTAGTCGTCTTATAATAATACGTTTTATTGCTTCAAGTTTTACAACTTATATGTTGCTGATTAGTTTGTCAAATAATGTTCTGACTAGATATGGGTTTTGTTCATCCCAGAGATGTTTACTATTTGTAGGAATTAACTCTTTCACCTGCGAAACCCAATTATATTTTATTTCCTTTGGAGTGCGTGTTTGTAGGTTCAATAACATCTTGAAACCAATTTTAAGAATTCTGTGTTGTGGCATTTCCATTAATTTTAGCCAATATTTCATTGTTAATTTAAATTTTTTTAAACTTATTTTAAATTAAGCCGTTTCTAGTCTGAGATATTGGCCAGGTGTATTTTTTGGGAAATAATGGAGATTTTTTATAAATTTCGATTGAGATCTTTTTAGTCGAGATATCCAAGTGCCCATATTTCATTTCCATTAGTAATCTGTGATTTTACAATTGTATTAAATAAATGATTTTTAGTATTCCAGGATGATGTTTTTAAATTATATATAACTCCATTATAATTTAAAAACATCATCCTGAAAAAAAAAAAAAAAAAATCCATTAACACTGTTTATGGGGGCGACGGCTTGGCTAGTCACTAATTTTGTCTTGGCTTGAAATCAGAGTTGGGCAAACGTTAGCGCGCGCTAAAAGCTGATACCTCTCCGCTAATTTAATGAAACTGTAGAAAGCCAGCGCTAATCTATTTATGAAATATCGTAATATCGTAAACTCGAGATTTCAAACAAGATATCTAGGTGTTATCACCTAGATATTTTTGAGAGCTCCCATTTTCTAGTTTTACATTTTTGTAGTAGAAGACATTTGCTATTGTGTTTAACCCTCCAGCAGTCGCGCTGGCGCACTGAGTGCGCAACAGCCAGCATTTTGTCTTGTGAGAAATTGCGGGGAAAGCCTACTGCCTACAGACCTCAGGTATTCCATGGGAAAACCGTACCACGCCTACAGTGATGTGGTGTGATGTCCTTGCACGCATTCCTCAGTTCTAGCTTGTCAAACGTTTGAAAAGCTTGCTGGCGCACGCAGTGCTCCGCACGACCTTGTGTGTTATAGTTTGAGAATTCATAATTTAGCAAGAATTGACGTTGCAAAATGTAAGTACCTATATTTTATTTATGAACATTATGATTTAATAGTACGTTACTATATAATTTGTTATAGTAAAGTTTAATAACTTAGGTATTATTCTGTGTTCTCCTTTTATTTAGTAAAAGGCTTCAAATGGGTATTAGTTTTGATTGTGTGTTTTCTTTTGGTCTTAGGGCAAAGGATCTGATTAAATTAGAAGACATTCCAAGAATCTTAGCAGAATTAGAGGAAGAAGGAAAGAATACAGTATCTGGTGCGGTTACATTTTCTGATGAAAGTGACCTTGATCTTAGTGATGAGGAGATACACCATAGTGACGAGGATCATAATAGTGAATCAAACCAGGAGTGTGAGAGCGACGACGAAGAAGATCAATATTCCGAAGAGGAATCTTATCTGGGGAAAGATAAAGTGTCAAAGTGGAAAAAGTTGCCTTATGCCAAAAGTGAAAAAAAAATTGCACAAAAAAATATAGCGAAGATTAGTCCAGGGCCTTCAAGTCACTCAAAGAATACCAGAAATGAATTAGAGTGTGTCACAAAGATGATAGATGCTGCAACCGTTGACCACATTATTGAATGCACAAATAAATGCATTGACAATGAACGCACGAAATATAAACGGGAATGCAATTGCAAACCCACAACAAGAAGTGAATTTCTCGCTGCTCTGGGTATTTTGTGGGCATCAAAAAAGCACATTATGCGAGTGTAGAGGAGTTGTGGGAAACGGATGGAACTGGGATGGAGATTCTTCGCGCAGTGATGAGTTACAGGAGGTTTCTGTTAATTTTACGTTCAATAAGATTTGATGATCTCACTACACGTACGCAAAGAAGAGCTACGGATAAGCTGGATGCAGTAAGGGTCCTGACAGACTCATTTTTGAACAATATGAAACAATGTTACGAGCCCATGGAATACCTAACTGTTGACGAGATGCTCATTACTTTTAGGGGCCGATGCTCTTTTATCCAATATATTCCATCAAAACCAGCGAAATATGGGATTCAAATTATTGCTCTTTGTGATACCAAAACATTCTACACTAGCAATCTTCAGATATACGTCGGTATGCAACCTAGCGGTCCATACCAGCTATCCAATAAACCTTTAGAAATTGTGAAGAGACTAGTACGCCAGGTAGAAAATACTAACCGTAATATAACTACAGACAATTGGTATTCAAGTTGCCAATTAGCAGACTATTTAACTGAGAAGAAATTGACTTTTGTGGGAACTCAAAGAAAAAATAAGAAAGAAATTCCTCCAGAATTGTTGTAGCGGGTAGTGGTTCAAAGTGAGCCGTTCCTATCCCTACTACATCCCCTAAATGGTTCCAGAGAACAGGGGCTGAAAGAAATTAAAACACCGGTTGCAATGACTTGTATATGATTTATTGGGCAACATAGATTAACTGAAATATTGAACTCCTTGTACAATATATAAATAAACATAAATGATAGATATTCCTTAAATTTAATGTAGACAAAATTATAAACATTTAAAATAAATTTATCCTTTGTTTAAATTTAATACATATATAAGGAAAAAGAATTTATCAATTAAATGAGAGTTATCTTATCTTTAAATTTAATAAATATAAAGAAAATTAATTAAACATTTAGAACACTTTTATCTTGTTTGCTTAAATTTAATATATATAAAGAAAATAATTAAACATTTAGAAGAATTCTTAGTTAAAAAATAATTAATTACTTAAAAGATGCAGACTATGGTCTGTAATAATTGTTACACATTAAATTAATTTTAATTTAATTATATATAAAAAAAGAGAATTATGTACTCATAATAATAAAATTATTTACATCAACGGAAATAAAAAAAAAACATTAAAAAAAATAAGTTTCCTAACCCGGATTCGATCCGGTGACGTTTTGGTGGAGTGTTGCGCTGTAACTATAGCAACTACTCCACGGAGTCAGTTGTCCAGATACTGTATGTTTGGCATACCTGGTCTATTGGAATCGTCCCACATGGGGCATTGCTATGTTTCAATTACTAGAAACATAACAGATATGCGAAATGTGATAGCAGCAACCAACGACTCACCACTTCAGAGCATCAACGAAAATCCTCCGAGATCCAGAATCACAATTTGGTGCAGAAATCACAATCAACTTGAGGCAAATCATATGACAGTCGAGGCTACGATGACTTGGTGATGAACATTGAGCTCCAAGATGCGCCAATTTAATTTTTTATGTGGCGAAAATAGGTAAAATGCAGGAGCATTTTAAAACATGTGGCCTGGCCATATCCTGTCGGCTAACTACTGATACGGTGCCGAGGGTAGCCGAACCAACCCGAGCGGAACTTAGTCGAAATACGGAGGCAAAATAATTATATAAGAAATTAAATTATAAATTCATGTTGCCTCAACATTCCGCCCACCAAATTTTTTGTGAAAAATTTAAAATTCTGATGGGTTATTAACAGGTGTCAGGGGGACTAACTTGGTGATAGGCCGCTTGTAAACACCATTGGGGGTTTTGATGGTGACTACTCTTGTGACTCCATCCTTGCCAGGATGAGTGGCAATGATCCGAGCCATCGGCCAAGATCTTAGAGGGCTGTTGGCATCCTTAATGATGACTAGGTCTCCTTCCTTAACACTTTCTGTTGATTTGGTCCACTTCCTACGTTGCTGTAATTGATGCAGGTATTCAGTCCTCCATCGCATCCAAAAATGTTGAGAACGTTGTTTGATTAAATTCCAACGCTTAAGAGGACTTATCTTATCATCAATTAGATCATTTTCCGGGACCGCTGAAATAGGTCGGCCAATGAGAAAATGTCCAGGGGTTAAATATTCAATACCCTCATGATTTGTGCCTACAGGGGTCAAAGGGCGAGAGTTGAGCACTCCTTCTATGCTGCAAAATAAGGTAGATAGTTCTTCAAATGTAAGAGGAGTTTCTCCTATGACCTTATAGAGGGTGGATTTGGCTGATTTTATACCAGCTTCCCACAGTCCACCAAAATGTGGGGCGGAAGGTGGATTGAATGACCACTCTATCTCTTTATTGGTTGTTGCATCCTTAAGCTGGTCTTGCACCTTTGATGAATTAAGCCAGAGTAGTACATCTCTCATCTTGTTGGCGGCTCCCACGAAATTCGTGCCACAATCAGAGTACATGCGGATTGGCTTGCCTCTCCTGGCGATGAAACGATCCAACGCCGCTAAGAATGCCTCTGTAGTACATCTGGACACGACTTCAAGATGTAAAGCCTTTGTGGCCATGCACACAAAGAGGCACAAGTACGCCTTGCCAACTGCAGCCTTCCGTCTCATTGATTCCTTGATGAGAAATGGTCCGCCGAAATCTACACCTACATGAAGAAAGGCTTGACCTTCTAGGGTTCGACATGAAGGTAGATTCCCCATGATGGGAGGTTGTGGAGTGTGGCTTGACTTGTAGCACCTTAAACATTTGAAGACACGTTGCCTTATCAATTTTCTGGCAGAGACTATCCAGAATCTAGACTGTAGCATGGCTTGAAGACCCGTGGGACCTAAATGCAAATAAGATTTGTGGTAATGGTCGACAACGAGCTTGGCTAAATGGCTCTTTCCAGAAAGTATGATGGGATGCTTCGCATCATAGGGTAAAGAGGAGTGCTGTAAACGGCCGCCCACCCTCAGAATGCCGTCTTCATCATAGTATGGTGAGAGGGATTTTAAATGCTTAGGGTCAATTAGATGATGTGCGTTTGTTGCCCTTATGCAAGCCTTTAATGAAATTCTCATCTCCTGAAGAGTGATTTGGCCTTGATCAACTTGCTTCTTCTTGTTTAGAAATCTAAAATATCGAAACAAGTAAGAAACGGCTCTTAAAAGCTTCAAATATGAAGAGAATCGTTCCATCCATTTGACTATGTTCGTTGTTGAGCCTCCTATAGCAATGAGGATAGCCCTTTTCATCTCCGGTAAATCGTTGGTATGGATGGCGGGGTGAGGCCGTTGGTTTTGTGGATATTTTAACCATTTTGGTCCCGCCCACCATAAAGGATGTTCAGGCAATTCAGAGGGAAGTATCCCACGAGAACTACAATCGGCAGGATTCTCGGCAGTTTTTACATGATTCCATTGAGAACGGTTCGTCATTTCGAGAATCTGAACAACTCGATGAGCGACAAAGGCATTGAGTTTCTGAGAAGGTGTGGACAGCCAACCTAGGACAACCTCCGAGTCAGTGAAGAACCTTGCATCTGATATATTCATTTTCTTTATGAGTCTATCACAAGACTTAAAAAGCCTACTCAACAGAAGGGCGCCTGATAATTCTAACCGCGGAATGGTCATAGGCTTTATGGGAGCAAGTTTGGTTTTAGCCTTTATGAGATGGACGTTAGAGGATGATGCCGTATAATTGAGGAGATAAAGAACAGCTGAGTATCCTCTTTGAGAAGCGTCACTAAAACCAATAATTAATGAAGATGTGGTCTCGATTGATACAAGGCAACGAGGGATTTTAATTTCAGAGATTTTATGAAGATCTGATAAAAATCGGTGCCAGCGCTGACATATTGATGGGGGTCCTTCATCGTCCCAGCCGCAGTTTGAAATCCACATATCCTGAAGAATGGTTTTCGCGTAGAAAACAACAGGTGAAAGAAATCCTAGAGGATCATAAATGCGTGCTATGGCTGATAGTATGGCCCTCTTGGAGGGATGCCAGGATGGAAAGCTGATTTCATAACAGAATATATCTTGAGATGGAAACCATTGCATGCCAAGCAGTTTTATTTTGGGTTCCTCTTCGGATGACAAGCTGACGGCGTTGAATTGACACTGAGACTCTTTTAGTGTGCTTAATAACTCTGGGCTGTTGCTAGCCCATTTTCCAAGTTTGAAGCAGCCTTTATTTAAGAGAGTTATCAGCTCCTTCTGAAGAAGTTTCGCTTCAGCTAATGACCTTGCACCAGAAACAACGTCATCTACATATGTGTCTTCTATAAGTACCTTGGATGCCAGAGAGTAACAAGCTCCTTCGTCTTCGACAAGCTGCTGAAGTGTTCTTTCAGCAGAAAAGGGAGCACATGAGGTTCCTTGTGTAACTGTACACAGCTCGTATTCTTCACAGGAGTGTGATGGGTCAAACCGCCACAGTATATGTTGGTACTTTCGATCAGGCTGATGCACTAATATTTGGCGGTACATTTTAACAATGTCCGCCGTAAAGACAATTGTGTGAGTACGGAAGTTGGTTAAGATGTCCCTGATGTCCAATTGAAGTTTTGGGCCAACGAATAAGTGTCCGTTCAAGGAGCCGGTAGATGTGTGACATGAAGCATCAAAGACTACTCGTAATTTCATCTTGCCGTCCTGATGTTTAACCACCGCATGATGAGGTATGGTGTACGCGGCTGACCCGGAGGGAACTGGCCGCATATGACCCAAATCTAAATAGTCCTTCATGAATTGATGATACTCCCTTTTTAGAGTCGGATCTTTAGCTAACTTAGCTTCAAGATTCATAAGTCTTTTAAAGGCTTGACCTTGGGTGTTCCTTAAAGTATGGACCGAATCTTTGATGGGTAATGATACAACATAGCGACCCGACTCCATGCGATAATAGGTGTCTCGGAAATGCCTTTCACAATAATCATCCTCTTGAGACTTGACTATAACAGGGGTTACCTCTTCTACCTCCCAAAATTTGGTCATGATGTCTTTTAATTCTCCTTGAGACTGAATGAAAAAACTTGAGGCAGAATTCGCCTTCAAATATGATTTAAAGGGTCCTGCTACTATGAAGCCAAATATGCTGGGTAACAATTTTGGAATGTTGGAGTTGATTGTCACTGGAGCTCCTGTTACAATGTCATAAATCATGTCCCCACCTAATAAGAAGTTTACAGGGCCAGGTTTCCAGAAATGGGGATCAGCTAAAGCATAACCCTTGTAGTGATGTTTAATTGTGTCGGGCAAAGATGACTGAGGAAGTTCACTGGTAATTTCAGTGACAATTACAACCTCTGATGAAAGCACCTGCGATGAAGTAGCTTGAATGTTAGAGCGAATCTTGCAATTTAATTTTCCCAGTGTGTTAGGTAGATTCACATGTCCGATTCCCGTTATCTTCTGCTTCCTGGGTAGAATCGTGAATCCCAAGTCCCTGGCGCATTCTGCAGTCATAAATGAGATTTGACTGCCACTATCAGTGACAGCTCTGATACTCCTATAGACTCCCTTTGAGTCCATGATTTGAATGATGGCAGTTCCTAATAATATGTCTCTCCCACCGGAGATGCTAGTGAAAGTGACTCCACCATAATTTTGAATATTCTGGGTAGCCACAGTTTGGGGTTGGTGCAGCCAGGTGTGATGTGTTTGATTGCATGTTGTGCATCTTCTAATGGATGTGCAGGCGTTCGTACGATGTTTACCGGATAAGCAATTCTTACAGCCTTGCCAATCTTTTAAAAGGTCTAACTTGTTAGCAGGGGAGGCCTTCTTAAATTGAATGCATTGATATAGGCTATGTGTAGAATTGCAAACGGGACATTGGAACTGACGACTGGTATTGGTACTTTGTTTAAAGTTTGGATGTTGCTTGGAGGGCCTTGATTCGGATGTGGTACCCTCAGCAAATAAAGCACCTTTAGAGTAGGAGACGTAGCGAGGGGATGATGCACTTTGACTTGTGTAAGCCTTGCTACTTGAAGATGGCTCACTTTCAGAGTAGATTGTGTCTAGGGATTTCCATTCAACCTTTATGTAATCAACTAAATTTTGGTAAGTAGGAAATTCGACGTCCGTGTACTTCTTTTCAAAATTTTGTTTTGAGACTGGATCTAAACATCTTAACACCAAAAATGAAAGAATGAAGTCACCAAGATCGGGAATTTGGAGATGCTTAAGAGAATCGATGCCCTCGATAACGTTGGTGATAAGATTCTTCAAAGTTGTGGCGTTAGGGCGTCCAGTAAGTGGCTTAAACTCGAAGACCTTCCTTAGATAGGTGTATGCAAGTTAGCGCTTGTCGTCGTAATGTTCCAGGAGCACCTTCCAAGCCTGTTGATAATTTGACTCTGTAAGACTGACAGTAGCCACAAGAGAACGAGCAGGTCCCTTAAGACACGAAACCAGGAACAGGAATTTTTCCATGTCGGAGATTGTGGTTTCGTCGTGTATTAATGCCTTATACCAATCTCTGAAAACAGGCCATTCTTTGGAATTACCATCGAATTGTGGGAGTTCTATTTGTGGGAGTCTTGCACGAACGGATTTACTCTCATTCAATGCAGAGTTATTGGCAGCTGTTGCGGGCAATGTAGTGGATGCACTAGGATTAATAGGAAATGTAGGAGTGGGATTCATGTACTCTTCATAAATCGCACATGCTTCATAGTAATATTCCCGCACAACCTTGGGCCAGTTTTTCTTCTCTTCCCCAGGGAATTGTTCAGGCATTCCTCGCGAAATATAAAAGCCTTGAAGTTGATCCCATGTTTCATTAAACTGTTGGAAATACGGTCTAAGCTCCTTATACATCCCTTTGAACAGGAACAACTGGCTAGGATCAGTCTTGATCTTCATTCCTTGATCGCGTATGGCTTTAATCTGATCTGGGATCCCTTTGAGTCTGGAGATGAGAGTATTGACCTCCCGAATGTCCTCTGAGGACAGGTCTTCGATTCGTGGCATGGCGAAAGATGGAAAGATTTCAAGAAGCAAGGAAAAAGAAAAATGGGCCTATTAAAACCGACCAACCATGAGAAAATACCAAAATGAAAATTAAATAATATAGCAGAATGCTGAGGACAAGTACAAATTTGAAATACAAATCCTTAAAGTTTTGATATTTAAAGAATGGTATATCAAAAACACTGTTGCTCAATAAATAAACAAGGCACTGCAATCCGGCCCGGAGGACCACAATGTTGTAGCGGGTAGTGGTTCAAAGTGAGCCGTTCCTATCCCTACTACATCCCCTAAATGGTTCCAGAGAACAGGGGCTGAAAGAAATTAAAACACCGGTTGCAATGACTTGTATATGATTTATTGGGCAACATAGATTAACTGAAATATTGAACTCCTTGTACAATATATAAATAAACATAAATGATAGATATTCCTTAAATTTAATGTAGACAAAATTATAAACATTTAAAATAAATTTATCCTTTGTTTAAATTTAATACATATATAAGGAAAAAGAATTTATCAATTAAATGAGAGTTATCTTATCTTTAAATTTAATAAATATAAAGAAAATTAATTAAACATTTAGAACACTTTTATCTTGTTTGCTTAAATTTAATATATATAAAGAAAATAATTAAACATTTAGAAGAATTCTTAGTTAAAAAATAATTAATTACTTAAAAGATGCAGACTATGGTCTGTAATAATTGTTACACATTAAATTAATTTTAATTTAATTATATATAAAAAAAGAGAATTATGTACTCATAATAATAAAATTATTTACATCAACGGAAATAAAAAAAAAACATTAAAAAAAATATGTTTCCTAACACGGATTCGATCCGGTGACGTTTTGGTGGAGTGTTGCGCTGTAACTATAGCAACTACTCCACGGAGTCAGTTGTCCAGATACTGTATGTTTGGCATACCTGGTCTATTGGAATCGTCCCACATGGGGCATTGCTATGTTTCAATTCCTAGAAACATAACAGATATGCGAAATGTGATAGCAGCAACCAACGACTCACCACTTCAGAGCATCAACGAAAATCCTCCGAGATCCAGAATCACAATTTGGTGCAGAAATCACAATCAACTTGAGGCAAATCATATGACAGTCGAGGCTACGATGACTTGGTGATGAACATTGAGCTCCAAGATGCGCCAATTTAATTTTTTATGTGGCGAAAATAGGTAAAATGCAGGAGCATTTTAAAACATGTGGCCTGGCCATATTGTCCTGTCGGCTAACTACTGATACGGTGCCGAGGGTAGCCGAACCAACCCGAGCGGAACTTAGTCGAAATACGGAGGCAAAATAATTATATAAGAAATTAAATTATAAATTCATGTTGCCTCAACAAGAATTTTTACCTGCCAAAAAACAAACTGTGGGTGATTCCAAATTTGGTTATCAAAAAAATAAAATGCTTGTGTTTTACAATACTGAAAAAAATAAGTCTGTTATTCTGTTATCTACTATGCACGATACAGGGGAAATCGACATTCACACAGGCAAACCACAAATAATATTGGATTACCATAAAACAAAAGGAGGAGTTGACACTGTAGACAAATGAATAGCCACATATAGTACAGCCAGAATCACCAAGAGATGGACAATGGTGCTTTTCTATGCCTTCCTAAATATTGCAGGAGTAAATAGTCGAGTCATTTATTCCTTAGCCCAACCTCAGGATGCACCGAAATTCAGAAGAATATTTTTGAAGAATCTTGCATTTCAGCTCATGAATGAACATTTGCAGTCCAGAGCAAGCATTCCGTCACTTCCTTCCAATACAAAACAATTTTTGTTAAAAAAATTCCCAAGGAGTCAAGAAGCAACGATGGAAGAACCATCTTCGAAGAAAAGGAATGGGCGATGTCATGTTTGTGGACGACAAAAAAATATAAACACGACAATAACGTGTAATACATGTAATAAATTTACATGTAAAAAACATATAAAACCTGAACCAATTTGCATTAAATGTAGTGAAATTGGACCGGACACTGATTTGTCTGAATAGATCCTAAGAATTACATTCTTAGCATTTAATTACCATGTCTATATTTCTACTTTTATTTAAATATCTTTTAATGTTACATTTTTTTAAAGTTTGTTCCAGACATTAATGTTCATACTCATTACAATTTTCAGTCTTATTGTAAACTAAACAATTTTTTTAAAAAATAAACGAAGTTATACGATGTAATACATTTTTTTTAAAAGATAAAATGAGCTTATTTACATTACCATTTATATATCTGTGTACAATAATGACAACTATGACAAATAATAAAGAAGTAAATAGACGTTCAAAACAAATTAACACGGAAAAAAAACCACGCTGGCGCCCTGAGTGCGCTGCGCGACTGCTGGAAGGTTAACAACGACAGGGCTCTATAATTGTTGGGATCATTTGGGTCTCCTTTCTTGTGTAAAGCATTAAATTTGCTTTTCCCCAAGATGCCGGGACAACTTCTTCATCCATGATTCGGTTGAATAAATTTAAAATATACTTATGTCCAGTTTTAGAAATGTGATTTGCCACACATATTTAGACTTTGTGTTTGTTCGGTTTTGTCAATAGATACATCGAAAAAAGGATGAGTGACATTAACAGCTGAGAATGTGATATATGGATGTTCCTAAAAATGTGAACCTCTTAGAAATTCATTCCATTTCTCTAAAGATACTGTGTTCTTATTGTAGCTTCATTTTCTATGTTGTTTTATCCAGTCCAAAAGTCTTTTGTATTATTGACTCTCTTGAGCCTAGTAGATAAATTTAAGTAGTAATTTTTTTGCGATTGGCTCATTATTTCCCTGTATTTTTTTCTTCCCTCAATGAAAGAGTTCTAATTGGTTTTATTCGAATTTTTGGAAAAAAACGAGAATAACTTCCTTACCTTGCGTTTTGTCTAAACACTCATTTGTGTGCGTACCACGGCTGTTTGGAATTATAAGGTTTATCTCCAACCGGGGTGTTTCACAAACCTGAACTTGAAGCAGCAATATTTAGTGCATCTGTCAATTTTAACCGTTTCTGTACCGTTGATTGTACAGCAGTCGAGAGCGGCAGGACTTGTGCACCGTTGACTTGTGTACAAGTTGAAGGAAGGCGGGACCCACATACTGTTGACTTGTCCAGCAGTCGAGAGCTCCTCGTATCTCTAACATTCTTTCTCTTCTCATATCAGGACTTTAGAGGTATCTAGCATTACCGAAGCGTAGTTCTAGTATTACTTCCTATTTCTAGAGGTTATTTGAATGAAGTTTTTGGTTGTGTGAGCTATTCAGGCAAATTACCGTTTGTTTTTATACCCCGCTACATTCCCAACAGCTTGTTTTTACATAATTAGTTCACTTTTAGCCCCTGAAGTATATTATATTCGTGTTTTTGATGAATTTAGAAAAACACTTTTTTTAGTGCATGCCCCTGTTTTTAAAAAAATATTTAATTGATATGTTTAATATATTACTTATTTAATTAAATAAAAAATTTACTGTAAATATTTATAATAATCCTTTTGGTTTTTTAAATAAGTTGTATGTATAAAAAAAAAAAAAATAAATAAAAATAAGTTTTTAACTCCACCAGTGTCGTGTCCAAAGTCACGGATCAAAAAGTAGGATGGGAAACTTATTGGGCGTAGTTATTGATTATGTACTTTCCTTGTTTATATATATATATATATATATATATATATATATATATATATATATATCACGTATTTGTCTGTTTGTTACTTATACAAATCCACATCCTTCGTCCGATTTTGACCAAACTTGGCACACAGGTAGGTCATGATACAGGGAGTGTCATAGGCTAGATCAAAATCTATGACTCACAGTTCGGGGATCACGAGTTCAAACAATGAACCCAAACAGTTACAGATTTGCATTATTAGATTTTAATATTATTTGGTTTCTAGCTTATTTTTGCTTTTATAGATGCAGAAAGTAGGTGTAGCATAGCACGCTGGGTAACAGCTAGTAATTCATAAAATAAAGGGCAAATGGTAAACAGAAAAACCTTTTTCTTTTTTTTTACTTGTATATAATATAACTTTTACAAAGTTATTCAACTTAAAAATAATTCAAACTCAAAACTAATTCAACATAAATAAAAATTAATAATCATTGTAAGCAAGAAAAAAATAAAAATTATAAAAGACGATTTTTAATACAGCGAGATCACTGAAAGTCGAGGCGCTGTGACCGGGAGTGGCAATAGTATCCCGTACAGGGGGCCCAACGCTGGGTGGGAGTATCCTGTAGAGGAGAACACATCTCCTTACGGTTCTTTGCATATGGAAAGGGTTAAGAATGTCATTATTTAAATTAACAGTACGCCTTGAGGTCATAAAAGCGGCTTTCTCCAACTTTAAATGTTTTAAACTATTTGTGTTCAGTCTTTATACTGAAAGTATGTTCACTATTAATTTTTATCGCTGCAGATTCCAAATGAAGAACATCTACTAATATACATCTGATATTTACAAAGATTGTTGGCAGAATGTAAGGGAGAAAATATTGACTAAGAGCGGACAATTTACTACAATCGAATTTATATCTGAGCATAACACCTGGTGATTGTTATGCTTATAAAACTTTATTAATATTTTAAAATAAGGAATGTTATATTTATAAAAAGGCATTAATATTTTGAAATAAAAGATTATTGTTATGGCAAATATGTATTATTTCTTTTAGTTAACCTTTCCTATTATATATATATATATATATATATATATATATATATATATATATATATATATATATATGTTTTAACAAGATATATATACAGGGTGTATCGCAAGTTAATGAAAATCCTTCAGGGGGTGAAACTATACAAAAAATGTAGTTGAACACTACCAACCACATATTTCTATCTCACTTCCTTCAAGACATATGCTGTTCTAAAGGTTCTTTGGAAAACACTTTGCTTTTTGTGGTACAACTCCAAACTTTCTCTGTTTATATACATTGTTTTTCAATGATTCATTACATTTTTTAAATCAGCATTAAATTTGCTTAAGGCGAATGTACATTCAGTGTTCTAAAATTACCTCATTCAAACCGTAATATCAATTTAAAAAGTAGGATTAATAAAAGTCTGGTCAGCGACAACTTTTCGAAAGTCACTACTCTTTTATAAAAATCTTGCAGACTGCTGAATCTCACAAAAGTTGTAAAATTTAATTAGGTTTCCAACAGCAAGTTCTGAGCAGAGATGGGCATAATTTTATTTATAAATAAAAATACGAATTTATTCGTACTTCATATATTTGTGAATAGGAATATAAATAAATTCGTATTCATAAGTGTGAATACGAATTTATTTTTATTCACATATATTAAATATAAAAAATACAAATAAAATTTTATTAGCAAATTTTTCTGCGAATACAAATAAATTCACAGAAAAAATTGTAAATAATCACAAAAAATGTGAATATTTACAAAAAATCAAGTGATTAAAAAAAAAATCACATTAAAATATACGAATACAAATTTATTCACATTATAATTTGTGAATAAAAATTTATTCACTATAAAATTCGCAAATAAATAATGAATTTATTCGTATTAAGATGATATTACGAAAGTTATTAAACGTGATTTTTTTTTTTTTTTTTTAAGGCGTTTAACGTCTAGGTTATTAGCACCTAGATTTTTTGTTTACCCCGAGTCCGCCGCGGTACCACCAGCCATGCTGCAGGGACACAGTTTGTCATCTGTACCTCCATAAAAAAAACTCCGACTCGCAGGATCTGCATCATCTTAGCGCGGTTCCAGTTTTTTTTTTTTTTTTTTTTTTTTTTTTTTTTACGGCACATCTACATGTAGGTCATTAGCGCCGACATCCAGGGTGTAGCGAGGAATTTCACCAGCGAGCCGTGGGATGATAAAATTCCTGCCGGAGGTTGGGAATCGAACCCACCATCTCCCACGGGAGACCCCGGTTCCTGTTCGTGTCCCTATTTTCATTTGAAAAGCATAGAATAGAAACAGATAATATTTTCCTAGGCCTTTGTTCAAAGGGTTTTATGGCTGGCTATACCTGGGGTCAGGTCCGCAAGACCCTAGAATCCTCTTCTACCGATACTTCATTTCATACGTTTCAATGAATTGGAAAATATCAAATATTTTCACACATTCCTGTGTTCTTTTACTGTAGTAATAATTCTACAGATAAAATCAATTAAAAAATAAAATAAAAAAACCAACAGCATAAAGGCAATTGAAAATATTCAAAAGACGTCAACGAATCTTTTTCTCTTGGCAAGCTATATTTCTAACAATGAATTGTTTTTCTTATTTTGCCTAATCTGTTTTATTGTAAAATACATTATCCAACTATAAGCAATTAAAAGATAACAAGGAATAAAAACAGACAAAAAGAACAGTTCGAATAAGCAAAATCAATTACGTTAATGTTTTAAGCACTTATTTCTCCGATTGACATCGCCTAATCAAAACTTTCATCAGAACCTTTTTTGTAGAGCATGTAGTAAGCTTTCTAATGGTACTCTTTCGTTTACCAAAATTCTCAACCTTTTTCGAGATATTAAGGAAAATATACAAAGTTACCAAAACTTTTTAAGTCTGTTAATAAAATATTTTATTCTAACCCTTCCTTAACTCCAAACGTAACCAAAATTTCAACATATTATTTTTGATGAAAGTAGAACATGCAGAAAATGTTTCAACTGAATCCCATGATTCTAAGTACCCAAACCAAAAACGGTATTCAAAAAATATTTTTCCAATTTTCTCGAAAACGGTTAAAGCTATCGCCTTGAAAATGGTTTCATTCGTTTTCCTAGCCCAGGAATCATATAAAACGAGTACTTAGAAGCTCATGAACTCAAAAACGTAAGCGTTACGATTTGTTTTGCGCGAATTTCGCCCCAAACGCCATCTTCCAGTAGGCGGATTTTGCTGGTTAACGAACTTGACCTTTCAAATTGGACGAAGGATTTTTGTACCAAATTTCATCAAAATCGGACCATTCGTCTTCTAGCTAGAGAGCGAACAGACAAATATATATATATATATATATATATATATATATATATATACATATATACATATATATATATATACAAATTTGAACCACCGTTATTTTCGGTCTCTAGGGGTTCTGAAACGCGAAATTTTCTAGTCGGCACTTCCGGATTGTTTCATTGTATCAACCCTATAAGCGGGGTTCCTTCCTATGGGGGAGGGAGGAACCGCGCTAAAAAAAAAAAAAAAAAATCACCTTCAATAACTTTCGTAATATCATCTTAATACGAATAAATTCATAATTTATTTGCGAATTTTATTGTGAATAAATTTTTATTCGTATATTTTAATGTGATTTTTTGTAAATATTCACATTTTTTGTGATTATATTTTTTCTGTGAATTTATTTTTATTCGCAGAAAAAATTGCGAATAAAATTTTATTTGTATTTTTATATTTAATATATGTGAATAAAAATAAATTCGTATTCACACTTATGAATACGATTTTATTTATATTCGTATTCACAAATATATGAAGTACGAATTTATTTATATTCATATTCACAAATATATGAAGTAAGAATAAATTCGTATTTTTATTTATAAATAAAATTATGCCCATGTCTGGTTCTGAGTATGTATACGTTGGAAAGCTGATTAAATTTTTCAACTTTTGTGAGGTTCAGCAGTCTGCAAGATAAAATTGTAGGTCTGAAATCGGCCATGCCTATAGTACCAGTAGTGACCATAGATATAGAAAGGAGTAGATGACTAACTCCCCTGGTTTTCCCGGGAAAAAGTGAAGCAGAGCTATCTGGAGTCCGCCATCTTCTTTAAGGGAGAGACGGTCATATGTCCATTAGCCCTAAGGCTTTAATTTGACCAATCTCCTCCCATATAGCGCAGTATTTTAAATTTTTATACAATTAAAAATATTATTAGAATATTATGTCGTATAATTATGTAACTAAAAACACAAAATAAGTCCATACAAATCTCAGAACACAGCTTTTTAAAGAAAATCAAAAACCCAATATTTGGACTTTTATTCTTGTTTTCGAATAAATTAATAGTTTTAATATATAACTTATAAGAAACGATTATTTTTCAAGTGGTTTAGGGAAAGAGAGGTGGAAAATAAACTAGCCCTTATTTCAAAAAGTACAATGGGATCAATTAAAGGTAATATCGTTTAAAGGAAAATCCAAACCAAGTTGCATGCGTTTAATTTATTTATTCAAATTTTAACGTCTATTTATTATTGACAACGAATTTTAGGACGGCTTATCTACAGGTCACCACCCTTTTTAGCGCGGTTCCTCCCTCCCCCATAGGGAGGAACCCCGCTTATAAGGTTGATACAATGAAACAATCCGGAAGTGCCGACTAGAAAATTTTGCGTTTCAGAACCCCTAGAGACCGAAAATGATGGTGGTTCAAATTTGTATATATATATATATATATATATATATATATATATATATATATATATATATATATATATATATATATATATATATATATATATATTTGTCTGTTAGCTCTCTAGGTCGAAAACGAATGGTCCGATTTTGATGAAATTTGGTACAAAAATCCGTCGTCCAATTTGAAAGGTCAAGTTCGTTAACCAGCGAAATCCGCCTACCGGAAGATGGCGTTTGGGGCGAAATTCGCGCAAAAAAAATCGTAACGCTTACGTTTTTGAGTTCATAAGCTTCTAAGTACTCGTTTTATATGATTTCTGGGCTAGGAAAACGAATGAAACCATTTTCAAGGCGATAGCTTTAACCGTTTTCGAGAAAATTGGAAAAATATTTTTTGAATACCGTTTTTGGTTTGGGTACTTAGAATCATGGGATTCAGTTGAAACATTTTCTGCATGTTCTACTTTCATCAGTTTGAGAATCTTGGTAATCGGAAGAATACCATTAGAAAGCTTATTAAATGCTCTAAAAAAAAGGTTCTAATGAAAGTTTTGATTAGGCGATGTCAATCGGAGAAATAAGAGCTTAAAACTTTAAAGTAATTGATTTCGCTTATTCGAACTGTTCTTTTTGTCTGTTTTTTATTCCTTGTTATTTTTTAATTGCTTATTGTTGGATAATGTATTTGAAAATAAAACAGGTTAAGAAAAATAAGAAAAACAATTTAATGTTAGAGATATGGATTTCCAAGATATATAGCTTTTCAACTGCCTAGCGTCCTTCCTAGGGAGGGTTCTTTGTCTTTGATTTTGGTACTTAGAATTATGGGATACAGTTGAAACATTTTCTGCATGTTCGAGTTTCATCAACACTAATATGTTGAAATTTTTGTTACGTTTAGAGTAAGGGAAGGGTTAGAATAAAATATTTTATTAACAGACAAAAAAGTTTTTATAACTTTGTATAATTTCGTTAGTATCTCGAAAACCGTTGACAAGCTTGTGAAGCGGAAGATTACCATTCGGCTTACTAAATGCTCTACAAAAAAGGTTCTGAAGAAAGTTTTAATTAGGTGATGTCAATCGGAGAAAAAAGTGCTTAAAGCTTTAAATTAATTGATTTCGTTTATTCCAATGGTTCTTTTTGTCTGTTTTATTTCTTGTTATTTTTTAATTGCTTATAGTTGGATAATGTATTTGACAATAAAACTGGTTAAGTAAAATAACAAAAACAATTTATTGTTAGAAATATAGATTTCCAAGACCTTGTCACTAGCGGGTCTGTTTCTACTGTAGCCGACCCTTCCAGGTAAGATTGTAAATCATGACCTTTCAAGACTTAACTACTCACAAGAATGGCGTTAGTGACCTTAAGGGTTGACACGCCATTATAATAATTAATTTAAAAAAAAAAGACTGGTGGAACCAAAATAATAACTGCTTCTATTTTAATCTTTCCAAATTAGACTAGGGATATGAACGAACCGCGCTAAGATGATGCAGTCCTGCGAGACGGACTTTTTAGCAAGCAGCCTTTTCTTTTTTCTATTACTTTTTTTTAATTAAAATTATATTATTTGCATTGTTTTTTTTTTTATTATAATATTAATATATTGTATACTTGTTCATTTAATAATTTGTATCTTAGGCTTTTCTCTATTAATGAAAGAGGAAGTGATACAGGATTTGTGTTATTTATACCAAAAGGAAAGTTTTAAAAACATTTTGTTCAAAAACACTTTCACATTTTGTTATTGACTTTTTCCTTTCTATTAAAAATTCCCTTTCAAATTTTAAGGTTCACGAGCTCTTCTTTATGGATAGTCCTTCTCTCATAGGAAATATGGGCATCTAAGAAGAAAAGCAAATTTAGGACATATTTCTTGGGGCTACTTAGAACAATGAATTTAGGCTATTTGGGAATTTCAGAAAGGACTTTTATAATACTTAGATTTAGCTAGCAACAATATTTTACACCGCAATTAAAGTGACTTGCTCTTCTTATAAACATAATATTTATATCATAATGCAAACATAATACATTAATTTGTCTGACAGAAAAAAAAACATACAATAGAAATAATAATAAAAAAAAAAAATGTTTTATTTCACTTTGATTATGAACTATGAAGGAATTGTAAATTATGTGTATATGGGTAAATGTGAAGACGCGGGGTCTCCACACCGATGGAGACCTCCTGAAATGTTGCACTATAACGTATTTTGATGCACTAAACACAATTCCGTTAAAAAAAAAAAAAAAGCTCGCTCTCCACTAGGAAAGAAGTTATGAAGCACTAAAGTTCACTGTTGTGAGGGTTCTGAAAGGTAATGTGCACAACTATGTTTGTCAACATGCGCATGCGTGGGTAAGGAAAAGTCCGTAATAAGGATGTAAAATTGAAATTTACCATAATAGAATTCTATTAATTTTAGAGAGTTGGATTGACTAGAGCTTTGATGTTTTCTTTAGCGAGCGGAAATGCACAGCACGTATGCCCATGTTACGACAGGTGAGGACGCCCAAATTTACAATGATTTGTGAATAAATAGCTTACAAACATTTCAAATAACAGTTCTTTGTATGCCAATCTTACATCTCCGCGCATACGCACGTTTACAAATACGTTGTTTACGTCAGCTTTCAGAACCCTCACAACAGTGAACTTTAGTGCTTCATAACTTCTTTCCTAGTGGAGGGCGAGCTTTTTCTTTTAACGGATTCGTGTTTAGTGCATCAAAATACGTTATAGTGCAACATTTCAAAACGATCGGTGTCGAGACCCCGCGTCTTCACATTTACCATATATATATATATATATATATATATATATATATATATATATATATATAAATTGTAAAATTAATTTATTTACATACATTTGTATGACTATGTACATTTATATGGTTTATAGTAATTTATTACGTACCTCTATCTAAATGTGAATAAACAAATAATTATTTAAAGAAACTATTTTTATATATACAATGGCCTAAGGTTGAGGATTTGGCATGGGCGTATATAAGGGGGGGCTGCAGCCCCCCCCCCTCCCCCCCGAAATTTTGAGTTGATCGGTAGAAATTTCATAAAATCCTTAAAAATAAATTGAATAAGATCATTTAGTTCATAAAAAATATTCCATTTTGGTTGCAATTGCGTTTTAGTTGGCTAAAACTCTTTCAAGATCTAAATTGTTAGTATTCCATACGCCGGAATTGGTCTCAGCCCCCCGAAATGTTCCCAGCCCCCTCCGAAATTATTTTCTATATACGCCCATGCCTCCTCTTAATTACTTACTGGATGATCTCAAGTACAAATCTTTCCATTAAAGCGTAAAGTTCCATTGCGCATACGCGAGCTCTCCGGGAGGGGGGGGGGAGTTTTCTTTTCCCTCACCCAAATATTCCGCCATTTTCTGGTTGTCATATGAACGGATAAGACGCCACGTGGAGCACTTGAAACTGATTATGGCTCCTTTAGGAACAGGAAAGCGTTTGGGTGTTCAGGCGAGAGTTATAGTGTTCAATGTTTATAAATACTTGGTCAAGGCTAAAATTGAAAACAATTTAACCTATAACGTTGCAAATTCCACTAGTGAAGCGACAGGGGTGTCAGTTAGTTTAGTGTTCAAAATCGTGAGAGAAGCGAAAACTAAAGGTTCTGCATTCCATCTATTTTCAGCTACTGCTAATAAACATAAAAATGCAAAAAAGTCCAGTGAGTATTTGTATTGTGTAAAAGTCGCTATGTTTTTATTGTAAATGTTTTATATCTATAAATATAAAAATATTTGATTTAAATGGTGACCTTTGATTGTTGCTGCTACTGTGCCATCAATTCTGTTTCTATTATCTATTTTAAATTTTTTACAGTGATCCATTTAAAATATATTGTGTTTATTCTGACTTTTCCTTAGATGTTGTCGAATGTTTTCTATTATTGTTATATAAATGTTAGTGTTCTTTTAATGTTTTCATAACAACTGTATGTACCTTTTTAAAAGAAAGCCCAGAAGTTGGTTTATTAATTTCATATTGCAAGTTCAGCTTAATTTTTAGTATAGTAATGTCCAAGTCGGAATTTGAGTGTTGTTAATTGAAGGGCTCAGTGCCAAAGGTAACTAACCCAGAATTAGAACAAACTGAGAAAATTAAGGTTAATGTTTAGAATAATTTGGAGAAAATTAGTATTAGTGACAGAAGTGATTTTAATTGGTCTATATTCATTGGATAAATAAAATTGTTATGAATATACAGTAATAATCAAAAGTGTATAGTTAGACGTGACAATGCTTCATGTTTGGCTCTCACATGAATAAGAAAAAACTCACTTGAAGGATAGTGGTCATTTATCCGGAGATGAATAATTATTTTTCCAAGCACCTTTTTTCCTTGATTTTTCTGATCACATGAAGTGTCATAAATTACACATCTTCTGAATGTGTGTATTTGATTTTGTGCTGTCTTGGAATATACCTTTCTACCCGTAACCAATTGATTTTCAGCCACTCAACTTTGGCTCCATCAGTGTTCACTTTGCGGTTGATAATATCTTTCTCCGGACTTAATGTACTGAATAGAGAGTTTGTCGCATCAAAAAGAGGTTTTCTCTTTTTTGATTCTTTTACCATTTCGATACATTCATTTGGCACTAAGATGACAGGTTTATATTGCTTGAATTCTTTTACCATTTTGATACATTCATTTGGCACTAAGATGACAGGTTTGTATTGCTTGAATTCTTTTACCATTTCGATACATTCATTTGGCACTAAGATGACAGGTTTATATTGCTTGAATTCTTTTACCATTTCGATACATTCATTTGGCACTAAGATGTCACGTTTATATTGCTTGAATTTCTCAATAACTGAAAAATCCTGATCGCACGATGAGAAGCTGTGAGATATGAAGAATTTATGGTCAATGATTTCCAGTTTAGGTGAGTTCTGTTGTATGCGAGACAGGAACAGTCCAATCTTAATATTGCGGTTTTGTGCTCCACAAGCGTTGTTCATGAACATTCCTTGGTGGTTCATAGACAGGATCTGCCACAGAGTCATCAGAAGCTTCCACCATATCATTCATGTTGCTGCTTAACATTAACAAAGCCATACCTAGTGCGGGTTGGTCAAGTCTGCCTCTCACATGATTTAGCTTTGCATTAAGTTCCAAAAGAAACTAACAGAAGTCATTACTAATCAATGAGGTGTAAAGGCTGGTCATTTCTATCAATTATAAAACTTAATTTGTTAAAATTGTGGGTTAGTCACCTTTGACACTGAGCCCTTCAGTTAGCCACCAAGCTCCTTTTTCTTCCTTTGAATAGTAAGATAAAGCAGAAATTGACATAGCTTTAGAATTACTTAGATTACAGCATTTATTTTTGTCAAATCAGATCTTATATTAAATTTTCTTATTTATTTAATATTCTCTTCATTTAACCTTAGTTCCTCACTTAGTACTTTTAAATTTTCTAAAATATTTAAAACATTAATCTCTATTGAAATTTTGTCAGTTTTGTGGGTATTAGTGAGGAAGCATTATCTGCAGTAATAGCTTGTTATTTTGTCAAAATCAGCGTTGTTTTGCAGTCTTGACTGACTGAATACAGTATATAGCTTGAAATGAAGATGATTTTAAATCATTTTTTAAGTTCAGAAATTATGATAATGAGTTCAAAAGCTCCAATGTATTAGCAAGTTGTTTTCCAAACCACTATAAAAATATATATATATATATATATATATATATATATATATATTTTAAAGTCCTGTATGTTTCTTAACCCATGAAAAATACCCTGTAATGTGTGTATTATTAAGTCAGATGAAAAGTTCAGTAGGTTTCTTTGAAAAATGAATATTTGTGTGTCGATACACACACACATATTTTTTTCAAATTAATGTTTGAAGGCAAGCAATTTTTATTTTTTACATCATGTTTTATAAAGTAACACTATTATACACCCACAAACATACCGTAACATGGGGTCACAATAGTACAATGTGGTCAAATTGGTTCAAACCTATACTCCTAGGTTATTTTCATTTAACTCATACCAAATGGTCAAAAAGAGTGCAAACAGACAAATATACACCTATAAATTTGTCGGTTTGCTCTCAGTTAAATGTATATATATATATACAGTAGAACTTGGATAATTTGAACCCCCAGGGACCGATAAAAAAGTTAGAATTATCCAAAATTCGAATTACAAAAGTTTTTGAAGAAAAGAGCTAAAAAATCATATTTTCACATTTTTTAATTCAAAATAAAATACATTTTATTTATAGAAAAACAACATTTCATGAATTGATGATTACGTACATAAGTAATAAATAATTTATCAAAAAAGTCATTTCCATGGGCAAGAATTTTTTCTTTATTTTTCAGGTAAGTTGGTAAAGTGTTAGGAGGAATTCCAAAGTCCTTGGCAATTTCAGATTGTTTCTTTATTCCTTTTTCAACTCCTTAAATCGCAGCTATTTTCTCTGACAACGTTAAAGTTTTATAACTTCTAGGCTTGACATCTTAAATTAACAACTAACAGAACTGCACTGTACACCAGAAATTCAAGGCAGAAACAATAAAACAGATCTAGACACCGACTCATTTATAACTGAATAAGATGGTGGGAGGGAATTCTAGGATAAAACGACAGGATGTAACTATAACAACCCCTGGAAGGGAGGAAGCGCGATCCACCACTTAGCAGAACTTTTTTTTTTTTTTTTTTTTTTTTTTTTTCCAAATTTATTTATTTATTTAAAAGAATATTACAATCTGTTCCCGATACCAGATACACTTTAAGCGATTAATCTAAGTTGTTACAATATTTAGGACACAATTTTGCAATATAGGAAAAAAACAAATGAAATAAAACCTATTCATAATTAATAAAAGAATCACACCATAACAAGTGTTAACAATAGTACAATACATAAAGAAAAAAAAAATATGCTGCTAGATGTAAAAAATATGTTACATACAAAACAAAATAAAATGAAATATGATACACAGGTAACTTACTGATTACAACTTATAAATATTTTAAGAATATGTGTTTCGGCCTTTTATGGACATATCTTTTTAATGAATTTTTATTATAATTTCCTAAATTCTTAATTAAATGATTTTTATTTAATTTGCATCTGTAAAAAAAGAACTTTTTGGCCAGGTTACGAATAAAGGTTTTTAAGCTTATAATATTAGCGAGCGAATGAAGTTTATTAATTTTTGTATAAATCGGTTGGTTAGTTATTATTCGGAGGCATTTATTTTGAATTATTTGAATTTTACTATAATTAGAATTTGAAGTGTAGCTCCAGACTGGACAAGCATAGGTGAGGACTGGCCGAATGCATAGTTTGTAAATTATAGTTTTGTTCTGTTTGGAAAGTGTGGATTGTCTATTGAAGTAGGGATACATAGTAAACATTGCCTTTATTGCTTTGTTACAAGTATTGTTTACATGATCGGTGAATGTTAATCCTCTATCCAGATGTAATCCTAAATACTTTACACTATCTCTGCTCGATAGTTCAGTACCGTTCGGCATTCTAATGGGTGAACAATCACGCGGCCGTCTCTTAGTAAAAATTATGAATTCAGTTTTGTCTAAATTAATTTTTATTTTCCACTTCGAATAGTGCCTTGAGATTTTGGTGAGAGCCTCTGTAAGCCTGTTTCTTATTGTGTCTATCCTGTAAGAGGATGAAGAGAAAGCTACGTCATCGGCATATAGATAGGTATGTACATTCTTGGTGTTGGGCAGATCATTTATATAGATATTATAGAGTATCGGTGAGAGTACTGAACCTTGAGGTAATCCAGCCGCGGGGAATTTAGCTAAAGATTCGGTGTTATTTATCTGAACTGTAAAAGATCTACCAGTGATGAAGGAGTGAATTAGAAGAATTAAATGAGTTGGAAACCTATATTGATTTAGTTTAAATATTAGGCCTTGATGCCAAACTGTATCAAATGCTTTTTCAGCATCTATTGTTATCAGACCAGTGTGTTTTTTATTGTTAAATTCTCCAGTTATGTGATCTACTAGTCGGCATAATTGAGCTGTCGTCGAGTGTTTACTTCGGAATCCAAATTGGTCATTTCTTAATATGTTGTTTCTTAAGATGAACTTGTCTAATCTTTTTAATATTATTTTTTCTGTAATTTTGCTTAGTATATTTAATAAACTTATGGGCCGATAATTTTGAACTAATTTATTATCTTTGCCAGGTTTTGCTATGGGGATTATTTTAGAGTCTTTCCAAGAGTTAGGGTAGTATTTAAGTTGCAGGACTTTATTAATTATATTAACTAGTTCCACTATTGCTTTATGGGGTAATTGTTTTATGAATACCACGGGTATATTATCTTTGCCGGGGGATTTCTTTTTCAAGGATTTTATGATTTTTCTTACTTCATAGATGTTAGTTAATTCATTGATGGGGGTGATAGCTGTATCACAATTGTCATTTATGTATTTGTCCGAAAATTTATTAATTCTGTTTGTGTGATTCCTTGTACCTAGCCCTATATTTTGGAAATGTATTTTAATAAAGTGTTGAGCCAGTAGATTCGCTTTATCATTATCCTCGTAAGCGATTATTTGATCTTGATGTAAAGGGGGGATTTTACAGAATTTTTTCGTAAAGTTTTTATGGACATTCCAAAGGTTTTTGTTTGGCTTTAATTTAGATAGGAACTTGTTCCAGGTTTTATTTCTGATCTGTTGGAGATAATTGTTGAGAAAACTGGCTATTGCCGAATGTATTGATTGATACAGTGGATTTCTAGTTCTTTGGAATAATCGTCTAAACTTAGTTTTTAGTTTTGTAATTATATCTACAATTCTGTTATTTTTAAATGAATTTACTTTATCATTACTATAGCGTATAGGAGTGGATTTAGTAATTGCTTCTTTGATAAGACTGGTAAATTTTAAAACGTTTTGTTCTAATTCATACGGGTTACTTGGAGCGCTAGGTGGGTACATCGAATCAGTAATATATTTCTTATAAATGCACCAATTAGTATTTTTATAGTCCAGAGCACTTTTATAGCAATTTACACTATATTTTTTACTTAAACAATATATTATTGCATTATGATCCGAACTTAAGCTAGGATCAGATATTACTTGTGAGATGCTTGTTACATTTTTTGTCAAGACAAAGTCAATTACACTGGGTTTTTTCCTAGGGTCTTTTGGAATATGTGTTGGCTCTTGGGGGGCTAGAATTTTGATATTGTTGTCAATAATAAAGTCTAAAAGAATTTTGCCGTTTTTGTTTTGAGAGTAGCAGTTCCAAGCTACATGTTTACAATTTAAGTCGCACATTAATATTATTTTAGAACCTAAACTAAAGAGGATTTTTAAGTCTGATTGGTAGAGTATCTTTTAGCAGAACTCTTAGAGTCCAAGAACTAGACTATGAGACCGCCGCGCTTCTTGTCCAGGAACCCCTA
Source organism: Gonocerus acuteangulatus (assembly GCA_946811695.1). NCBI lineage: Eukaryota > Metazoa > Arthropoda > Insecta > Hemiptera > Coreidae > Gonocerus > Gonocerus acuteangulatus. The sequence continues at coordinate 5,731,630 of OX328128.1, read as the reverse complement.
CATCCGTATCTTACTATCCTTCTTACCCGAGGGGAGAATATCTTCACAAGATTTAAAATCGACTGCCTCTCTGTCCACTTCCCATTGGAGGTACAGACTCGTAAAAAAATCGAATTATCCAAAATTTTATTCGAATTAACCATGATTTTTTTACATTGTTTATGCCCTAAATTCTAGGGACCGAGAGAAATATTGGAATTATCGAAGTTGGAACTATCCATGTTCCACTGTATGTATAAGCAGTGTAAGTTTGTACCAATTTAACCACACTACTTATGTGATCCCATTTTATGGTACATTACACAAAAAGTAACGTTTACATTAAAATTATATTTAAACCAAGTGTATATTCTTTTAGCCATTTTCAAGATTGTGGAATAAAAAAACATTAGCAAAAAAAAAAAAAAAAAAAAAAAACGAAAATTCAGTATTCTTTTTATACAATTTAGAGATATCTCTTAATTCTATAAGTATCAGTTAAATGAAATTTTTTGATTTTGAAAAATCCAAATTACACTTTTTTTGTTACTTCTTCAAGTTTGTCTAAAAATGTAATGTTTAATTCATTGTTGTGCAGATGAACCAAGCGACGAAGAAGACATTGAAGAATGGGACACACCTTCTACTTCCAATGAAGCTGGTAAATGGCAGCCGTATTTTCGACGTATTCACTTATTTATTTAACTTATTACACATTTTATTTCAATTTTTACATAAGTTCATCAAGGACAGAGATTTTGGAACAGGTTACCACTTTTCTCTATCCAGGATAAAATTTTAGATATGATAGACATGGGTTTTATTTCTCGGGGTTCTACTTCAGGGTTATTCCACTCTTTCAGGTTGTTGAAGTTGAACTAAACGGCTGTGGAACTATTCTCACTTCTCTGCTATTTTATTTATTAATTCTTTCTTATTTTAATCTTAAATACTATATTTTATCATACAGATTGGGAAACTTTAATATTTCCATCAATTTGTTTATATTGTCTGATGAATGCTGTAAGAGTGCTGATGCTGTTCGTTGCTTATCAGGAAGTCGGAAGTATTTATCAAATACTAGCTGTTATCCAGTGTGCCATGCTACACCTACTTTCTGCATCTATAAAATCAAAAATAAATTAGGAACCCCATTCATTGTTTCGAACCCGTGACCTCCGAAATGTGAGTCATAAACGATTTTAACCTAGCCTATGACTCTTTCCAAAACAAGACCTACATGTGTGCTAAGTTTGATCAAAATCGGCCGAACTGTGTGGATTTGTATAAAGAACAAACATACAGACAGACAGCTGTAGACGTTTTTGACATAGCCTATGACACTCCCCGTACCAAGACCTACCTGTGTGCTACGTTTGGGGAAAATCGGTCAAACGGTTTGGATTTGTATTAGGAACAATCATACAGACAGCTGGTAGACGTTTTTGACCTAGCCTATGGCACTCCCCGTATCAAGACCTACTTGTGTGCCAAGTTTGGTAAAAATCGGACGAAGGGTGTGGATTTGTATAAGGAACAAACATACAGACAGACAACTGGTATACGTTTTTGACTTAGCCTACGAGACTTCCCGGATCAAGACCTACCAGTGTTCCAATTTTGGTAAAAATCGGTTAAACGGAGAGGCTTTGTATAAGGAACAAACAGACAGACAGGTGATTTTTATATACAGGGTGATTCAGGTCTAAGTAGCCAAACTCTAGGAGATGATTGTAGACATAATTTCCAACAAAAAAGATCTTTTGAAGTATGGTCCGATTCCGAAAGGAAAAGGAGCTATGCCCAATTTTCTGTTTTTTTAACGTAGTCATGATTTTTAATGAATAAGAAAGGTTTTCTCAAAAACTATTAAAAATAATTAAATTCTAATTATGCCATAATAAAATAGACAAAATTTCCTTTAAAGATACATTAATTTAATTCACTAAAACTATTATTAAAAGATACTTTCTGGACGTCCAATAACGCACTTCTGTTTTTATCAATGAATCAGAGTATTTTCATGATTTTTTTCCTCAGCCCTCTAAAGGACTACAGATTCAATACTTACAGGAAAACGTCTACATTTAGTGAGCATTAAATCTATGAAAATGAAGTGGAGGTTTATTAGGGAATAAATTGAACGATTGGCTCCCTTTTGTCAAAAAAATGTGGAATGTAGTTTTGTTACTTTCAAATACCTTGTGTGAAGAAATTAAAAATTATTCATTTTTTAATGGCCAAACTGTGAGTATCCATTGTCCATTCCGGAAGCAATAAATATAACTGAATGAAACGATTGGAAAAGTTTTTCATTTGATAGATCTGTTACATTTCATGTTTTTCAATTGTTCATTGATTTATGTTTTACATGATGTATTTGGCACCCAGTTTTGACTAGAAATTTTGAGCGGAGAATTCAAAAAGATTGCAGGGTAGTTGAATAACTGTAATCCAGAATTTGCCCATAATTTGAAATGTTTTCAAATAAAATTTGAAATAAAACTAAAAATTGTGCAAAACTCGCAATGTTTTGCACGATTTTAAGGGAAAATGTTAATCCTTAGTTCGGCCGCAACATTTTGTGGAGTTAATCTTCGTTACAATTGTATCTTCTTTTCACTGAACTGCACTTATGAGACTGTATCTTCTTGTAAACTGAACTGTTTTTAATAGACTGACATGTATGTGACTGTTTCTTCAATTACAACTCAACAGTCTGAACCGCTTTCAATAGACTGACATATGAGACTGGAGCCACCTTTTCACAGTCTGGCTTGTAACAGACTCTTGTAACCGACTGCACTCATGAGACTGTATCTTCTTGTAAACTGAACTATAGAGATGAGACATGAGACTGACGCTTCCTTTAACAGACTTCAACTTTATGTGTCTGTATCTTCCATTATTCTAAACTGCTTGTAACCGACTGACCTATGAAACTGGAGCCACCTTTTCACAGACTGGCTTGTAACAGAATCTACTAGAGCTGCATCAGGAATGGCGTTGTTTATTGGCGGGAGCTCCCTACCGGTATCCAATGCTAACTGTATCCACTGCTAGACCAATATAACAAATAATATTTGTTTATCTCAATTGAATTCAACATATCAATGAGCTTTTTGGATTTTCAGAATTTTCTGTGTTAATTTTAAAACTTTTAAATATGTAATGTAAAATATCATTACAATATTTCCCTTGAAACTACAATGCTTCCGCAGCAAATTACATTGTGCTTCGGAAAAGGCTAACTGTCTTCCTTAAAACTCTAGAATGCTCTTCAATAACACTTCCTAGAGCTGAGGAAGGACCAGGCTGCGATGTATCTTCTTCCAAGATGTCTCATAGGCGTCACTCACTAATAGGCTGGGCCAAAGCTGCTCAACACCAATATATTGGCGCTTCGGTGTCTGGGCCAAAGCTGCTCTACATCAATATATTGGCGCTTAGGTGTCTGGACCAAAGCTGCTCAACACCAATATATTGGCGCTTCGGTGTCTGGGCCAAAGCTGCTCTACACCAATATATTGGCGCTCCGGTGTCTGGGCCAAAGCTGCTCTACACCAATATATTGGCGCTTCGGTGTCTGGGCCAAAGCTGCTCTACACCAATATATTGGCGCTTCGGTGTGTAGTAGTTCTTAATTTGTTTCTACTAGCTACTTCTGTCTTCCGTTATTGTACTATGCCTTAAGCCTGTTGGAGCAGGGCTGGTTGATTTGGGCTGCTATCATGTTAACAGACACTCAGACTCATGAATGTAAGTGTATGTAATGTTTGTAATTGAGTTTTCCTTAAGGATGAAGCAGTTTCCTCTTAGACTTGGCTGCTGTCAGTTTCCTGTGTGTTGTGGTCTCTCTTCAAGAAAATCTCGCTAGAGTTGTCAATGGAATACAAATTAAATTATCTCTGCTTTGTTATATACAAAAAATCTCATCAATGTGTTTCGCTTTGTTTTATTAATATTATATTTTGTTAATCTAGAGAATGATAACGAAGATATCATTATGAAGAATTTTGACAGTTGGAACGGCGACCACGACGAAGAAGAAGAAAATAATTCAGGTTTGATTGACCAAATCCCAAATATTTTTATTTGAATCTTTTATAATTATATGTGTGTATGTATAATTAAGACAGATGAGAACTTCAGTGGTTTGTATGTTTCTTTAAACATATATATATATATATATATATATATATATATATATATATATATATATATATATATATAAAATTAAAAATGGTCAAGTAACCAACATATTTTTTTTTTTTTACCCCTTCATATGGATTGAACCTGTAGTAGGATTATCATATAAGTGAAGTGATCTGTAGGTGCTCTAGTACTTAAAATATCTATTTTCATGTGTTAATATTGTTTAATAAATAAATAAAAATTACTTGTTTTGTCCAGTTTTCTCAAAAACGCTTACAGAGATTGCCTTAAAAACTGTTTCGTTTCCCTGCATTACAGGATCAATGAAAATTGTAATTGTTACCCTATTATTGAAGAAGCTTAAGCTCCACAATTGTTTCTGGGACTTCCGTTTGTTTTCTTAAATATCTTGAAAACGGCTGTGAAATTGTAGTAATTGAAAGGCAGACTTTAAAAAGTTTACTAAATCCTTAAAAAAAAAACAAAAAAAAAAAAACGATTCTGTTATAATTTTCTATGGTACGATCTGAGACAGCGAAATAAATCCTTAGAACTTTTAAAGTGTTGGTTTTGTCGCTGTCAACAGTTGTTTTTGTATGTTTGGTCTGCAAAATATCAATCTCTTAGATATATATTTATGTTTTTAAGAAATTCTCCAAAAGGTCTAGAAATAGTTTATAATGTGTTACCTATATATTCTTTATCTACATAATTTTAAAATTAAAAATGTATTTTTTTTACAGCATTGAATAACGTAGGCGGTGCCGTATTCATTAAACAGGAAGAAATCTTTATCAAACAGGAAATCGAAGACAATGGCGATGAACAGGAAGAGAATTTAGATGAATCCACAATCAAAGGTATTGTATCAAACCTTTTTCAATATATTTAACACATCGACAATCAGTACAAAAAAACCCATCTCCTGGGTAGCAGTCGTATACAACAATTTTGCATAGTTATCGAAATTTTAGATTGTCTTTGCCGGTTGTAAAAATTTAAAGCATTTAATAGTGCCATTCCAAAAAGTATTTCTATCGCTAATTTGTGATACCATTTAATGGACCTTGGGAGCTGCTTTGTTTTACTAAAAGGAAAACAGAGGCGTGGGATCATAGGGATTGTATACGACCCCTAAGTTATTTCTCCAATCAGTCACGTCATTTTAAGTTTATAAATGTATATTTTATTGAAATTAAGTTTAGTATATTTCTGCTCTAGCAGAAATAGGGGATAATTTGTGGTTTATCCCTTAACTGTTAACATACAAATTTTGAATTTTTTTGTTAGGAGTGGGAGTTTGGTCCGCATGTGGAGGGAGGAGGTAGCGGACGCACCCTGCCTTCAAGGACATTACTCTCCCTGGCCCGCATCGTATCGATACGGTCTAGTGGCTAACGCCTTAGTTTCCTATGCGGGAGATGGTGGGTTCGATTCCCACCGGCGCACAGTGGTCAAAAACCGCCCAAACCCGCTTAAAACTCAATAACATTTCATATTGTTGATTTAGAAACCTGAAATTACAATATTCAACTAGGACACGATTTTTCACTCCGATCACTTCAGACATTTTTTGCATTCAACACTGACATGAGTACTGCAAAAAGAATCCATTAGCACCGACATCCAAGGGGCAGCGAGGAATTTTCTCAACAAGCCGTGAGATGAGAATATTCCTGCTGCCACACAGTGGTCAAAAATAGTCAAAAAGCGCTCAAAACTTGATTTTTTGAAGTATTTTATTTGAACCCATTCGCCTTAAATATATGTTAAATACCTCGTGGGAGTGCCATTTCTTGAGTTTTAGGCCCCCACCGTTGATTGCAGGACGGTGGTTTATCATTGAAGAACTAGAAACGAAGAAAATTTCCCAAATCCTCATGTATCAGAATCATTCCTTCAACTTTACTTTTTCAGGCCGATAAGGTTGACGCATGTTTTAATGGGATGTTCGAAGGGCAAAAAAAATATTTTTGTATTTTTCGAATCACCTTCATGGACGGGGATGCTGAAAAAGTAAAAAAATTACACGTATCAAATTTTGTTTTGTCATATAGCTTTTGCGTCTCTCTAATTTCGGGCATAAATATTCCATGGGCATGTATAGAAAGACCCCAGACTGAAATTAGCTGCATAAGTCTGCCTACTTCGGTGCTAGAGGTGAACGAACTCGGTAAGACAGTCGTGCGTTATCTCTATGTAAACATTGGAATCCATGTTTACATAGAGATGTCAATGCTCCATAAACAAAAAAATTATATAAAGGATAGGGTCAGTCCTTTGTGGTTTTGCCTGCCCTAAACCCTGTGAGCTATTTGGTGTGTGATAGCGGCTACGATTACCTGTACTATAAATGACCAAGAAACCAGTCATCTTACAGTATATACATGGACAATCTGAAATTATACGCAAACAATGCTTAAGAAACTGGAGAGCATGATAAGCATTGTGCTAAATTACAGTAACACCATTCGAATGTGCTTTGGTTTAGATAAGTGTGCTGTGCTACATGTTACAAAACAATGCACAGTATCTACTGAAAACACAGTACTTTTGGATGAGGACCATATACGTGAACTGGCATTAGGGATACAAACAGACTAAGATGACGCAGTTCCTGCGAGTCGGACTTCTTTTATTATTATCAATAGCATGACGGACGTAATCTTGTCACGTGATCTTATTATGAATAAGATAACAGACGTAAGTCTAAAGATCCTGGATGGGATTCCTTTGAAATAAGCAATAAAAAGTATAACCGTAAAAAGCTACTGCTGGAGGCGATTGCCTAATCACCAGTAATAAAAACATATGTTTAAAAATTAATTTACTATTTTTTTTACATTTTTGCAGTTGAAAACATGGACACAGAAGAGGGAATTGATAAAGGAGGCAGTTCTGATCAGCCATCGGATTCCAGTGAGTATTTTGTAAATCCTTGAACATGTTCTATGAGAAATTTCTGGTATAATCGTTTTCTGAAGAAAGTGTTTTTATGCCTTTTCTTTTCAATATAACAAACATTTAGCCTGTTGGGGCATATTAGTACTCCCCCCCCTTCCAGGATAGATCAATTGTCCTGTGTAACGTACTCGTTCTATCTTATGGGAATGCTGTGTACCAAGTTTCGTAATGCAAAAACAAAAATTGTGGTCATTATTATGTTAACACACACTCAAACTTTAACAGGGGGTCATTTTCATTATCGAATAGCTAGGATAGATAAAGATTTGAAGAAATATAAAAAAATATTGTTTTCAACCTCAACAGCTACATTTGTTCGTAAGTACAAATAATAGGGAATTTTACAAATTTAAAAAAAAAATCTTAAGAGCTTCTGGTTTTATCACAGTTTTCTCGTGTTAAGTGTTGAGTTCCAGTACAACAATTTCTTTTATTATAATTAGCAAATAATTTTTTATTATATTTTTGAAACTGGAAGGTGACCATTCCTTTTTTCAAATAAGGGAACCAAACCTACTATATTGGGCACAGCGTTTTAAGGCTTCAAATTTTAACAATTAGTAAATAAAATATTAAATTAATATAACAGGATGTCTACTGCACGAAAAAGTCACGAAAGTCACTAAAATGTCACAAAATGAAAAATAGGGCACGAAAATCACGAAAAAGTCACCAATTTGGGAGCCGTGTCACGAAATTTTTCTATTCAAAGATTTCCCATCAATTCGGTGAAGTTTCTGGACTTAATCTTTGTCCACTAAAACTGTGTACAATCCGGTGGAGTGAAAACTCGCTGGTATTAGCCAGGGCTCATGCGATGATACCTGCCTTAAAGTTATGTATAGAAAATACTATTGATGATCATCCAGTTGGTAGGAATTCCACAGTGTAGCAGAACCATGTTCCGGTGGATGGATTCTGCTGGTTAACAAACGACCTTTCATATCAGACGAACTATTATTGTACAAAATTTCATCAAAATCAGACCATTTTTGAGCCGACGGGAGCTGGGAAAGAGAAATACACAGGGTGTCCCGTAAATGTCTAGTCATATTGTGGGAGGTGATAGAGGACCCTTAGGGGAACAAAAAATGTTCTATGACGATTTTCCGAATTCTCACCCATAAGGGAGAAAACGTCGTTTTATTGTTTTATCGAGACAAACATGGTTTTTAGAAGAATAGTCGTTGTAGCTCCGTCCCAGGTGGTTTTACTAGAAACGAAGTGAAACCAATCGAAAGCTGAGTAAATTTACTACTTAGACTAGTAGGGAAAATGCTGAAGAGAAATATTTATTTTTATAAATGTTTACATAATTATTAAGTTAATATTTACTTAAAAAAAAAATAAAAAAAATTACTTCCTTGAATATAAAAAAAATCCTAAAAAAGTAAATAAATAAAATACACATTTATTTTGAATTCATTAATTCAGGTAACTAATACTGGGTCCAGGAGGCGGCCATTAAGGAACCCCAACCATACATTAACCTCAAAAATTATTATTTTTACCTAGATAACGCATTTGAACACATTTTTACAGGTATTTATATTCAGAAAACAAATGCTTTACATCTACATCTTATTTACTAGGGATAGGATATTTAATTTCCACAACAAACACGCATGGGCTCACGAGAATCCCAGTGAAATTCACAAGCGTAACCATCAGTATCAATTCAAGGTGAAGCATTTGTTTTCTGAATATAAATACCTGTAAAAATGTGTTATCTAGGTAAAAATAATAATTTTTGAGGTTAATGTATGGTTGGGGTTCCTTAATGGCCGCCTCCTGGACCCAGTATTAGTTACCCGAATTAATGAATTCAAAATAAATGTGTATTTTATTTATTTACTTTTTTAGGATTTTTTTTATGTTTGTGGAAGTAATTTTTTTTATTTTTTTAAGTAAATATTTACTTAATAATTATGTAAACATTTATAAAAATAAATATTTCTCTTCAGCTTTTTGAATAAAATGTAGAAAAAAATATAAATTTTTTTTCACAGATCCATGTTTTTTTTTTAACTTTTGTTCTTAAATCGCTCACATAATTCAATAAGACAGGGTTGTGATACATGAATGGAAAGCTGGTTAAATGAAGAAGTTTTTCTGAAACCCGTAAAAATAAAATGACGTTTTCTCCCTTATGGGTGAGAATTCGGAAAATCGTCATAGAACATTTTTTGTTCCCCTAAGGGTCCTCTATCACCTCTCACAATATGACTAGACATTTAAGGGACACCCTGTATATACATATATTCATATATTTTATCCATTGGCGAAATAATATATTCAATAATGGTCCTATTCGTTACTTCATTTAAGGCATTAAAGGCTATTCTATAAAGGTGTTACAGTTGCTACATGCCGTATCGCTCGCAATCCAAGAGCAAAGTCCCGAATCTAAAAACAAAATTTTGCATATTCGATAGTTCGAAATGGCAGGGACGATAATGATGCACATTTTATATACAGTTTTATTAATAGTTATAAATGCATGTAAAATTGTGAGTTTATAGATATCAACAATTCGTTTAAGTTACAAATGATTTTAAGCTAAAACTTAAGGCTTTCTCTTTTTAATGGGCATGAAATTTGCACTTCACGTCACGAAATTGGCTCTCACCAAAGTAGTAGACACCCTGTAAAAGAAATTATATTAATATAGTAAATTAATATAAGATTTTTTTATTTCCAGTTAGCTCCAAATATTACCTCATAAGTAAAGTGGACATGAAGAACTTCCTAAAATACCTTGGTTCTGTACAAAGCAATGAAAAGTTCCTTTGTTGTAATTTCTGCACCTACAAGCCCAGGATTGCAGAGAACCTCGAGAAGCACATGGTTTTAAAACATCCGAAGATCTACTGCTGCAAGGAGTGCGAGTATTGCTCTACGATGGAGTTGGAGATAATCAAACACACTTCGGTCGAGCATAAGCGTGTGGAAGATAAGCCATATCCTTGTCCGCACTGTCCGCTTAGATGTGTTAAGGAGGTTGTTCTAAAGGAACACATAAAGAATGTACACGAGAGGAAGAATTTCCCTTTTCCTAAACGTAATTTGGGTTTTACGTCCAAGGTGAATCTGAAGGCGCATAATCGTTCTTCGCACAAAGTCCCTTGTCCTTATTGCAAGTTCAATGCCAAGCAAATGAGCATTCTTAGACAGCACTTATTGTCCGAGCACAAGAATGAAAAACCTCATCTGTGTAAGTTTTGCGATTTTTTTGCATGTGAATCACTACTTTTGAAGAAACACCTGATGTCCAAACATCAGGACAAAATGCCATATGCTTGTAGTCTCTGCGATTTCAGGACCTTCCACCAGTGCTCGCTCAAAGGCCACTTCACTTTCATGCACATTGAACAGCAAATGCTGAAATCTCAAGCAGTTGCAGGAGTTGTTTTACCAACAACACTTAACGGAGTGTACTACTCGCCTCGACCTCCTCCAAGTCAGGCTTACGTCCCTGAACCTGAGAAGAACCCTCTGCAACCCAAAGGAGATCGTACCGAGGGTACTGTAGGAACACACTTTCTTGCCGGGTGACTCGTTCTAGTCGTCTTAATACTGCGACTTGATCCTATAATGTAATTATAGATAAAGTAAGCCAATGGAAACTGGGCTTTACCTAAATGTTCAATCTAATAATTACTTCACTCAGAAGAAGGGGTTCTTGAGGGCTTCATGCCAGGAGGGTGTGCAGGATCAGGGATTGTGAAGGAGATAGAGCATTGGGAGGATTTCATGATGAATGGTTACAAAGAGAGGGAAATAAGGGCTGTGTCCAGGGATTTATGCAGGGGTTGACCATAGGACGGATATGGCAAGGATACATAGAATGCTGAGGGAGAATTCCGAAAATTCTCCTGAAGATAATGAAGAATGAAAAATCTGAAGGAAGCTCTGTGTAAAACTGCTCCGGACATACTCGGCCCGAAGGATAAATTGATTAAGGAACATTGGTATGATGCTGAATGTCAAGCTGTTATCGAAGAGAAAATCAAATTCAGCATGAAAAGTATTACTTGACTAACAAGACGGTCCCTTGATTTATATAGACAACTACGTAAAAAAGCCAAGAAGCTCTGTAAACATAAGAAGAGATGCGTATGGCAGAAGTGGAAGAGGAGTATAAAGCAAGTTCTTCCAGGCAGTGGGGGAAATGCTCAGGATTTAACCCTCGAAATATTCCTCCGTATTCTTGATGAGACTGGCAATCTTCTTACCGAACAAAGTGAGATCCTAGAACGGTACCCAAGATTTTTCAAAGGCATGCAGTGCGGGGGTACTGGGGCCCAGGAGGAAATGGATGCTGTGGTGGAGAATCCAACAGATGATATTAAGACGTCCTCCCCCTCAACATAGAAGAGCTGATGGAGGTAATGATAGAGCTAAAGAATAATGAAGCCCCAAGCACTGATGGTGTACTTGCAGAAATGCTAAGGCATGCCAGATTATTTTTGATTTATGGGATACGGAGAAAATTTCAGAGGAATGGCAAGACGCTATAATATGCCCAGTTTTCAAGAAAGGCAACCAACCGGACTGCAAAAATTACAGAAAAATTCAACAATAGGTTTTGTTTACAAGATTTTCTCAATAGCAATCAGCAGGAGACTAACTAGGGCAGAAAAGGTGATTGGCGAGTACCAGTGTGGTTTCAGACCAGGAAGATCCACCACGGTCCACATTTTCTCTGGGAGGCAGATGCTGGAGAAGTATGAGTAAAGGGGGTTTATACACTCTCATGTAAGTATATTTTTCCTTAACAATCCTCAATTTTAAAGTTTGATATATTAATTTGTTATGCTTAACTCGATTTTTAAGTCAGTTGCTTTCTTTCCCCCATATTTAAGACGGTAAAGTTAAAATTTTAAAATAGCTGGTTCCATAGTCTATTTCCTACCGCTGTTAAGTTGTTAAATGCCTTCCTCAACTCTGGATCAATATTTAAGTCTATCTCTGCATTATCATAATGATACAAACAACATATTCTTGATATTCACCAATCACGGACGTTTTACATTCATGATATGAATCCATCCTTTCTACGATCTGTCCCTGTCTCCACAAGCTTTTTAAGAATGTCATTATTTAAATTAAGTACGCCCTGACTTAAAATTGGTTTCTCCAACTTTAAATTTTTTAAACCATTTGTGATCAGTCTATACTGACAGTATGTTCACTACTAATTTTTATCGCTGCAGATCTGCAGATTCCACACAAAGACAATCTAGTAATAGTAATATACATCTGATGTTTACAAAGATTTTTGGCAAAATATCTAATACATTATTCAAGCTAAGACAAGATTCGATAGGTTCAAAATCTTCTGCTCTAGTAATAAGTTATAACTAATCCGATTGCGATGCGTGCTAAATTATGGTTGAGCTTATAGTTATGTAAGTAACGGCTATGAGAAAATTCAGTTAATTCTGTGTCAAGATTTCAATGGCTTGTTCAATAACATTTATTTCTATTACAAAAAATTAGTTGTTTTAGATTTTTTAAGGTTTTATGTCCATTGGTGGTTCTAAGCTAATGGGACATCATAATTAAAATGCCAGAATATGCTTATAGTTTTTATATTGTTTCATTTTCTGATAGATGGCTTCATACTGCGCTGCATTAAACCAACTAGCAACCCATCTGCACATCATATTATCTAGAACACTCATATCCAACTCGAAGTACCTCATAGACGACTCCAACTGATGACCACTGAATATGGGGAGAAAACATTCACTGAGAGTGGGAAATTTACTACAATCTAATTTATATCTGAGTCCTCTGCTGCTACACATCCAAATCCAATTGCTTAAAATTCCTCATGAAAGGGTTGTCTTACGAATACCGTAAATTCAAAGACTACTTGAACAGGGAACTGGGCAAGTGGTCCACAGAATTTAAGACGGACGATATGAAAACTTTTTCAAAAGAATTAGACAATTTGGTAACCGAATCGGGTCATTCCCGTTTCTCGCAGCCTCGAACCACAAGAAAGAGACAGGCAGCCACCTCCACATCGTTCACGCATGCAGATGGAGCGGAGCACAACAACGATGCGGATGCAGCAGGTTCACAGGTCTCCAACATTACCAGATCAGAGGTGTCGGAAGGAGAGCCATCGAAGAGGTCGGCAGCAGGGGGCTCGAAACCATACTTTAATATCTCCGAACGGAACCAAGGCACATAGTCATGTTCACCGGAAACAGGATACTGGGACATATTTTGAAATAAAAGATGATTGTTATGACAAATATGTATTATTTCTATTTCTTTTAGTTAACCTTTCCTATTATTTGTATATATACCCAATGTTTTAACACGATATATATAAAACTAATTCTCAGCAGCTCCTTCTTCGCTCCTTATGAATTTTGATAAATGTCTCAAGTTTTTCCAGGCTTTAGATCACAAGCGCTGTAAAGTAATGTGTAATGATGTTACGTACAAATTAAACAAACAACTGGGGAGTCATGAGTTTCCAGGCAAATCGTCTTTACATTGCGATTTTTGCTTCGACAACTTGATCAATTTGAAGCTCCATGAGAGCTGCTTTGATAAACCCTTGATCTTTGATAAACCTCTGACGAAGGGCCATCCAGCATAACCTAGTACCCCTCATCTTTTGGGTTTGTCATCTGACGCTGATGGAGAGACAGAGTATGAAACAGTTAGGTTTATTTAACCGTTAAATTGTTTTAACTTTTGTGAATCAGTTAAATACAGTTTTATTACCAGACCAAACTGAAGTATGTCAGAACATTGTATTCTTAAATTTAATTTAGTTATAAATTAAATTTACACTGGTCTCTAGGCGTAACTGGCCTAGAGACCAGCTCCAGGAGTAATTACTACAATATTACCACTCTGCCTTGTGGGTACTGCAACTGTGCAGCTTCCCTCCTCACAAGCTTCAAGACACATTCACATATATCTTTTTACTGGAAACGTATTTTTACATTGTTGTAAATTCTGACTAACTAAATAAATAAATAAAATTTAGTTATAGAATGCCTTATGAGTTTTAACCTTTAGGCTGCGTAATAATCGTACAGTTGCTAGATGGTAGATGTTTAAAGATTTAATAAATCTAATCTGCTAAGAGTTAGTAGTTACATCGATTTGCCTGGGCTGATAAAATCTAAAATTGCTTGCATAAATGTGCAGAATAATCACACAAGATGTTTCCTTTACTCTGTTCTGGCTACATTTGTATCAAGTAAGCCTGAAAGTGTCCGACTATACTAATATTAAAAACAAATATGGCTTTTCCTCCCAAGTTCCTTAAAGGATGTAGCTAAGTATGAAAAATTGAATATACAAGTTGGTGCCTAATGGACTCCCTAGTTTAAAAAAAATCACTGTAGTCTAGCGATGAAGCGCATTGTCACCTCTCTGGCTCAGTAAATAAGCAAAATTTCCATTACTGGGCGTCTGAAAACCCTTGTGAACTTCACCAAAGACCACTGCATAGCCCCAGATTGACACTTTGATGCGCTCTGACATCCATAAGCATTATTAAGCACTTTCTTTGAAGATTGAGGTTTAACTGTGAACTGTGAGATGCTAGAGAACTTTTTACTCCCCAAAATGGAAGCATATGGTAGTTAATATGACACAGAAGACTTATGGTTTCAACAGGATGGTGCCACGGCTCATACCGTCCATTGTTCACACCAAAGTCTGCAAGAACAGTTTCCTGGCCACCTGATCTCCTTACGAGAGGATGTTCCATGGCCCCCTCACTCCCCAACGATTTTTTCGTTAGGGATACCTCAAAGCTGAGGTGTACAAAATTCGACCAAGGACCTTTGAAGCTCTTCAGATGGCAATTTCAGATGTATGTTCAATTTGAAATCTTGTAAGCACAACTTCTTCTCTCCGGCAGTTTCTATAGCTGGAGTTACATTGTTTTATAAATGGCCTTATCTCCCGAAGCTTGTTATAATGCAAAGATAACCATTCAGCCTGGAAATTAATTATTATTTAAATTTTAACGTCCATTTATTATTAACTATGAATTTTAGGACGGGTTATCTATAGGTTACCACCCTTTTCTAGCCAGGATAGGGGTGATGCCTTTTCTTTTTTCGAAAGAAAAGCCACCGCCCCTAGTGGGAATCGAACCCACGACCTTTGGCACGGAGTGTTAAGGGGAATTAATTAAAACATTAATAACACAGGTCTACAACCAAAAATTTGATTTGATGATTTTGACTAATCTCTGTGTTTCTCGGTGTGCTGAGGCCGAGAATGAAGTCCGTTTTTCTCTATCAAGTACAGATTTTTTTCAAATCCATAGAACATATTATACCTGCTATAAACATAAATTTGGTAAGAAGTAGGTTTTTTTTCTTCCAAACGATTTCTCTTTTTATAAACAGACATCTTTCACTAGGTGGTGTAGGCAATGACTCCCTCAGTAGATGTTGTAGGCCTGAGGGTGTCCAGGCACGACCTGTTCAGACAGGAACGTACTTGTTTGGTCTCAGATGTCACCGTCTGAAGCTAAACGAGATTGAACCTGTTGTATCAGGAACTTGGAGCTAAATTTCTGTTCATTCTCTCAGTTCAGTAGTATCAACTGAAGTGAACACATTCACTGAGGTCTCTTAGTTGTGTCAAAGTGATTAAGAACGTATTTTAAGGTTTGAAAGTGCATTTAGACAAAATGTCTCATCGTCGTTGTGTTACCAGTCCAGACTACTTCTGTTTTATCTGTGGTGAGTACACAGTTAAGAAATACCAACGAAATATAACAGGTTTTGTCAAAAATGTATATTATGCATATTTTGGCTTGAGAATAGGAGATCAAGATAAAGTGTGGGCTCCTCACAAAGTATGCCATAGCTGCGTAGAAAAACTTCGCTTATGGTACAAAGGAGAGTTAAAATCTTTCGGATTTGCTATCCCAATGATGTGGAGGGAGCAAAAAAACCACGTTAATGACTGTTACTTTTGTAATTGTCATGTTCAAGGCTATAATTCCAAAAATCATAAGCTCATTAACTACCCTAATGTGGAATCTGCTAGTCGTCCGGTACCACACGGTCCTGGATTGACAGTTCCTCAGCCCCCTCGTGACTTGGGCAGTATAGATAGGGAAGCTAATAGAGAAGACTGTATGTCGGAGAGCGATGAAGTACACAGTGAGTTCAAAGCAAGCAGTTCAGAAGATGAACCTCAGCTTATTTCTCAACAGGAGTTGAACGACTTAGTGAGAGATCTTGGACTTCCAAAAGATGCAGCTCAGTTACTTGGCTCCCGTCTTAAAAACAAAAATTTATTACAGCCAGGCACTTCTTTTTCATGGTATCGACACCGTGAAGCAGTTTTTGTTCCTTACTTTGCTCTGGATGAGAATCTTATTTATTGCAAAGACATTCTTGGTCTGATGGGTCAATTTGGTATACAATATGACCCGATTCATTGGCGTCTATTCATAGACTCATCAAAGCGAAGTCTAAAGGCTGTTTTGTTGCACAATGGCAATACTTATGCTTCAGTTCCAGTTGGCCATTCGGTAAATTTAAAAGAAACATACGAAAATTTGTCATTAGTTCTCGAACGAATTCATTATAATGAGCATAACTGGTTGATATGTGGAGACTTGAAAGTACTTACTATGCTCTTAGGTCAGCAATCAGGGTACACCAAGTTCCCTTGTTTTTTATGTTTATGGGATAGCCGAGACAGAAATTCCCATTGGAACAACAAAGACTGGCCATCACGAGGAGCTCTGTCGCCAGGCCAAAAAAATGTAATTAGGAGAAGTTTGGTTCCTTCTGACAAAATCCTGCTACCTCCTCTACACATAAAGCTAGGGCTGATAAAACAATTCGTAAAGTCTCTCAATAAAGAAGGTGAATGTTTTAAGTACTTATGCTCCAAGTTTCCACGATTAAGTGATGCAAAGCTAAAAGAGGGGATCTTTGAAGGCCCAGATATTCGGAAACTTTTCACAGATCCACATTTCACTCAGACCATGAATGAGAAGGAGAAGGAAGCTTGGAATTCTTTTAAAGATGTTGTTGAGAAGTTCCTTGGTAACGTGAAGGATCCCAACTACAGAAGTATCGTGGAACGCATGTTGAAGGCATTTCAATTACAAGGTTGCAACATGAGTTTGAAGGTTCACTTCTTACATTCGCATGTGGACTATTTTCCGGAAAACTTAGGGGAAGTAAGTGAAGAACAAGGGGAAAGGTTCCATCAGGACATCCAGGAAATGGAACGTAGGTATCAGGGCAAATGGAACGTAAACATGATGGTTGGATGCTGCAGCGTGAATCATCTGAAGAGTCCTACAGCCGGAAACGAACACGGAGAAATTTTCAAGAGAAAAAAATACGTTTTCATAAAAATAATAACTAAATATGCCACTGTTAATTCTGAAGCTGTTATTTCTACACATTTATGTATTTTGTACAGTAAACAACATTGAAATAACTAAAAGATCATGGAAATAAATGAAAACTCTTATTCGCCAATTCTGTTTTCTTTTAATGGTAGTACCTCTGCCCTTACTCGAGATTGAACAATTTCCTTACGTGATAGAGAGGGACTGACCTCATGTTCGGCTTCAGCACGCCAAGGAGCATAGAGATTGACCAAAATCATCAAATCAAATTTCAGAAAGATTATTTTTGTAGACCTGTGTAATTGAGTCAGCTGTTCATTACAAATATAAAAGAGCAAAACTATTCATGTTATTTTATTTATTAATATGGTTATTTTAAGCCTTTGAAAGTTCACTTTTTTTTACAAACTTGATGTATGAATTATGTTATATTTTTGCAAAACACAAAATTCTATAGATTATTATATTTATTCATCCATACTTAATTTTCTACCCATCTACTAGCTTCGTCTGGCCTCAGTCAGTTTTCCTGTGGTAAATAGTGTACTTCTACTAATGTTCCATAGTGAGAAGTGTGTTATTGAAACATAAGTTTTGTTTTACGAAGCATTTCTGCTAGTGAGTTAGCGAGAGGTAAATTTTCCTTTTACCCAAAAGACTTTAAACTTCATGTTGAGTAATTTAAAACAAAAAGAGAAACTATAGCTATCAGTAGTATTAATTTAAAAAGCAGTCTTTTAAATCAATAAGGAGATTGGTCAATTAAACAAAAATTGTGGAAAAGATCTTTCCGATGAAGAAAAAATAAAGTTAGTTCAAACTTTATTCTATCTCTCACTAGCTGAATAACCGTGCTTCGTCAAGGCAAATAAGTAGTTATTTTATTGCATTAAATAATGTATGATCAAAATTAACGCTCCTCTTTAATTTTGTATAGTTTATTATTGCACGGTTTCCGTCATACTATTTGTTATTCATCAATTGATAAGTAATCAAAGTATAATGTTTCTTGAAATTGGGGCTCTCCAGATTAATATCAACAAAGAGACAACCTAGATATAAACCGTTATCTATAGGTTACCAGCAATAGAAGTTTAACCCACACCGGTAGAAGTGCATTGTTAATAATAAATTGATGCTAAAACTTAAAAATTTATTTTTCCAAGATGTCATTTGGAAACACCCATTATATTTGCGAGCATTACTAAGAAGTGCTCTGATTGGGGATGCTGATACGCTAGGAGGCTGTGCAAGGATTCGGGATATTATTACTTCGGATGGACCATCACCAGGAATAGCGTAAACTCTATGAGGGACAAAATCACAGTTTATTTCTAGTAATTCAAGGTCTTCCATCATAGTTGAAATGAAGCTCAAATAGAAATAATACTATCAAATAGATACAATACAATAACAGCTGCTCTCGTTATCGTCCTCGCAAGGCATGCTGCCTAGGCTCGCCTGCTCTAACCAACTAAATTTTTCTGTCAAGTGGTATGGGCTGGGTGATGATAGGTCAGTGAGTGGTATTTGACCAATATATAGTACATTAGAAATGAACTTCTGAACCTAACCCAATGTTAGAAAACAATTGTGTGCAAGTAAAGGCAATAAAATTAGAGAAAAAGGTTTTGATGAGGCTAAATATCAAAATGATAAAAAGTAATGGGTCTTTTTGCGAAGACCACATCCAGTTACTTTTTAAGTAGCAGTAGTGATTGTATCAGTGATTCGGCGCATGCGCATAACTCCTTTCCCTTCCTATTGGAGGATTCCGATGAGCAATTGTATTGGTTCTTGCTGGGAGTAAAGTAACCTTCAACAGTGGATTAGCTTTTGTGTATGAAAAAGCTCTGCTTATGTTAGTGAGAATGTTACTTCGAAAGTAACTGGATGTGGTCTTCGCAAAAATACCCCAAGTTATCTCTAATCTAAGTTATCTAAGATAAGTTAAGGTTAAATCTAAAACTTCATATGAACCATAGCTGCAGGAAGAAGATTAATAGAAATAGCTTTGATATGTTACAAATAAATCCCTTAATAAAACGGAGAAAAAATGTATGAAGTTAATTATCTTTATATGAACGAATTGGAAGAAACCTTCAGAGATATATGCTTTCAGCGTCTTGAAGAACATGAAAGGAGATACATAACAAATGCTGAAAATAGAAGTTCATGTAATGATTCAAGGATTTTTAAAGAAACGCAAATCAAGAGAACGCTGAGAAATGTATGTGCCCCATTTATTTCAGGGGCTGTAAAGAGAAAGCTGTCATATTTTTCTCAGAATGAGGATAAGGATCAAATATACAAACTTGATAGCGCGCAAGATTTGCAGCCGGTAGAAAGATATGTTATTCAAAACATTGGTCATGCGACACAATTAATTCAAGTTCCTGGCTTGAATATTTTGACAGATCCGGTATTTAAGGACTTGAATAGATTACTTTATCCAGAAAAGACAAGATCTCATCCTAGCGTCGAGCAATTACCTAAAATTGACGTCATCATAATCTCACACAATCATAGAGATCATGTAGATAGAAGATCATTAAAAAAACTATTAGAACACTACAAAACAGAACATTGGTCTCAACCGAAAGTATTCGTACCGATGGGAGATAAACAATTATTTGTTAATTTTGGATTTGATCAAATAGAAGAAGTTGAATGGTATACAAAAATCTCTCTTACTAAAAATATCGATGGAACAAACAAAACAGTAAATTTTGTGAGTATTCCAGCAGATCACCGTTCTGGTAGATATGGCCTTGACCATCACAGATCCTTGGTTACCGGCTGGTTAATAAACCCCCAACAGGAAGGTGTTATATTCAAATTTTCTGGAGACACAAGATCTTTAACTGATGAAAATCAGCGAGCAACAGATGCAGTACTGTGGAATGAAATCAAACATAAAACAGTTAATCAAAGGAAAAGTCATCAGGATATAGAAATACCAGATGTAATCTGCTTAGAGCCGTGTGGTCCAAATTACACACGCTGTGACATGGATGTGACGCACCAATCCGCTTCGTATAGCGCACTTTTGAAATTTATACAAGCTAAGAATCTTGCTAAACTGAGTGAAAAAGAACCTGAAGAGTTTTTGCAGAAAATGAAGACAGTAATGATACACCACAACAAATTTCAACTCGGTCCTGATAGATTTAATGAAGGTTTATTTGTTTTGAAAAAGTTACTCAAATATCTGGATTTGAACGAGAAAGATTTAAATACTGAACTGAAAAAGCAGAAGGAAAAGTTAGTTCGAAATCTTGACAAGAAGATATTAAAGGAAAAAACACCTTTTATATTTAGGTTTATTATCGCTACTCTATCTAGACAAACATCATTATTAGTTCACGCTAAAGACTTTATAATTCAAGAACTCAAACAGGTAACTGATAAATCGGGAGATATAGATAAAGAGCAAATGAAAGCATATCTTATAAAGAATACAATATTTCCAAAAATTGGAGAAAGATTAAATCATGAACAAGTTGTTAATTTGAAATTTGATGTGGAAAGTGTGCAAAAGTATACTGGAAACAATTCAGTTCATCCTCAAATAAATTGTTATTAATTTAACAAAATAAATTATTAAAAGTCCGTCACGCAGGAGCTGAATAACTAAGCACTTTCCTCAGAATTTGGTAGTGTCGAGTGCATTCCTGAATATCAATCAATCAATCAATATTTATTTGAACCAATACAAATAGTATTATTTACAAATGGTTAAGGGAGGAAGAAAAAAATATATACATTAACAAATTAAATACTAACAAAAAAAAATAATATAAATAAATAAAATAGGAATAAACTGACATTATAAAAAGAACATGAACAATAGGTAAACAGAACATGATAGGTAAACGGAACATGAGGTAAACAGAACATGAATTAGAAAATAACAAATTATTGCAAATGAAAGAAATCTTGATAACATCTTGGCTTTAGGCGTGTTGCAATCCTCTCTCCTAGCTGAAAGTAGGCGGCTCCTTCAATTGTAGGGAGTTTTCCGTAGTGCCTTTGGGTGAGTTTTTCAATGTGCTCTGCGGAGTGGACAACCCCGAGCTCTCTGTGGATTTGTGTGTTTCTTATGAAAGGAGGTGCATTTAAAATAATTCGAAGAATTTTATTTTGAAATGTTTGAAGTCTTCGTCTGTTTGTGTTACTGGTACTGTACCAAACTGGGCATGCGTAAGTTAGTAATGGAAGTAATAGAGTTTTGTATAGTAGAACTGCGCATTTGTGTCTGAGTGGTGTTTTCTTGTTTAAAAGTGGGTATAGTAGTCTTAGTCGTGTGTGAGCCAATTGTAGTTTTAAGTTAATGTGAAGTCTCCAGGTCAGTCTAGTGTCGAAGTGTACGCCAAGGTAGCGCACACTTTGGTCCTTAGGAGTCCAAGGAACTCGGGTCTGTCCAATTCGCAAGTAAGGAGAAGTCCTGTCATCGAAGTGCCTCAGTGCGAATATCTTTGCTTCAGTCTTCGATGGATTGAGACGGAGTCTCCACCTTTCGAACCACGAGGTGATGCTGTCCAATGATGACTGAAGGTCTGCGATGGTTCCTCTAACATCATCTCCTTGACTCATGACTAACGTGTCATCTGCAAACAGAGCGACCGTGGCAGTTTGAGACTCGGGGATGTCGTGGCAATACAAGTTGAACAACAAAGGACTCAGTACTGCTCCTTGTGGTACACCAGCAGAGACGCTTACTTTTCGGCTGACACTATTTTTCACTCGCACTTGCAATGTTCTTTCATCGAGGAATGAAGAAATGATGTTCGCAAGAAAGCAGGTGGCCCAATTTTGTTAGAGTTTATACAGAAGACCCTTGTACCACACTGTGACGAATGCTGACTTGACATCTAAGAAAACAGCTGTTGAATACTTTTTGTCTTCGAATCCCTTCAGTATTGATTCAGCTACTCTCTGTATTTGGTGGACAGCTGAGTGGTGAGGTTTAAATCCAAATTGGTGTTGAGGAATGATATTGTTTACCTCTAAGTGCCGACGGAGTCTCTTCTCAATGCATTTTTCGAGAACTTTAGCCATTGTATTTAGAAGGCTAATTGGCCGATAGCTACCGGGATCTTCCTTTGGTTTTCCAGGCTTGTGAAACACCACCACAATAGCATTTTTCCACATTTTTGGGAAGTAACCCGACCTCAAACATGCATTAAATACGCTTGTCATGAGTGCGATACTCTTCTGTGGAAGATTTTTGAGGACGACGTTGGATACCAGATCGTCTCCTGGAGATTTCCTGTTTGCCAGTTTCCCGATGATCGTATTTACTTCGTAGAGGGTAATGAAGTCTATGTTATTTTCCACTGTCGTAATTGGTGTTTGTAAGTAGGTATTTACAGTTACGTCTATGTCTCTGTTGGTTTTAGTGTCGTTTGTGAATTGTCTGTGAATTCATCTGTGTTTGCTGTCCCTGTCTGCTCAGTCAGTGAGAATATGTCAGTTTTCTGTCCTGTCAGTCTTTCGGTTTCTTTCCACAGATTTGAGTCACCAGGAGTAAGACTTTCTGCGAATTTCCTATAATTTTCATATCGGGTTGCATCTAGTTCCCACCTAATTTGCCTTGATAGTCTATTCACTATAGTTTTCAGAACGGGGTCTTTCGTCCTCTGCCATCGGTGCCGTAGAGTGTTTTTTTCCTGTATCATTTGAAATATGTGTGTTGGAGTGCTGTTTGTTAGTCCTGTCCGTTTGTCTGTGAATTGTTTGAGTGTTGCTTTCTGTATGGATGTGTATATGTGTTGAGTGAATGAATCTATTGTTGAATTTATTTCCTCCTTATTATTGTACGTAGCTGGAATTGAGAATGTACACATTTCTTGAGAGAACAATTCCCAATTTACCTTCCCAGTTATTAGCCGAGGGAGTGGTTCTACGTAATGTCTTTGTGTTCCCAATGTGCAAATCACAGGGAGGTGATCTGAGTCTAAGTCTATAATTGTTTTGAGGTAAATAGGAATATCAAGTTTGTGAATTAGAGCTATGTCAAGTATGTCAGGTAAATGTCCTTGTCGAGTGGGATGGAAAGTAGGTTTGTCTGGGGATTCAATGTGTATTCCAAGATTTTCCGTTACAGTCTGAAGTCTAGTACCATTACAGTTCAGTGTCCGGCAGTTCCAGTCAGTATGTTTACTATTCAAGTCCCCTAACAGTAAGGTAGGTTCTCCTATAAAGATCTGTTCGAAGTCGTTTTGTATTACTCTCCGTCGAGGTCTAAGGTAAGCTGAGATAATGTTCACTGTTCTGTTGTTTAACTCCGACGGCTTCGAGATGTAGCAGCCTGGGAAGGAGAAAGTGGGAATGTTTTAAACCCCTCTTTATACATAAAGCTACTCCTCCAAAACGTTCTTCGCTGTCCTGTCTGTATAAAATGTATCCTCCTATTCGTAAGGTGTCGTTCGGTTTGAGATGAGTCTCTGTCACACAAGCAATGTCCACTTGGTATCTACTCAGGAAATTTGAGAATAAGGTTTTTTGAGTCCATTAGCGTTCCAGTTAAGGATTGTCAGATTTTGAGTATGTTCGTAATTAGGGTTGTCCATGGCTGTTTTTGAAGAAGTCTTGTATGACATTGAGTAGGAGATTTTGTAGGTAAGGTATGATTGGTTTAATTAATGTTGTAATCAGAGAGCTTAAGTCTAGGTCTGGTTTATTGGTGTCAGTATTTTGAGTTTGTGTAGGAGAAGAAGGTTTTGGAGTAGAGCTGGGGGCAGAATGTGTACCCAGAGGCCGACGTTCAAACCAGGCATTGGTTTTAGGTGGCTGAGGACAGTGTGTTGATTGTACCGGGGTGTGAGTGAATTGAGAGTTGATTGGGGTGTGAGTCTTTGTTATGGGTGTAGGTTTTGTTAGTAGACGAAATGTTTGAACATTTGGTGGGGGTTGGTTTTTTTCAGTTCTGTTTGTGTTTGACGGTTGGGGAATTGTTCGATGTTTATAATGGCCTTTAAACGCAGAACACCCGCGATACTTCGCACTGTGCTTTTCTCCACAATTTGCACACTTAAGTAGGTTATCATCAGCCGTACAAATGTTTGTCAAGTGAGGTCCTGCACAACGACTACATCGTGGATCTAGCTTGCAATAATTTTTTGCGTAACCTACCCTCAAGCATCTTCCGCATTGTACTGCGCGATTTGATAGCCTTCGATGCTCAAATGTAACGATAGTGTAGTAGAGTGCTTTAAGATTAAATATTGGGTAAACCTGAAGGAGATTGTCCTCAACACCGATTTTCTCCAAACTTTGCACTATAACGTATTTTGATGCACTAAACACGAATCCGTTGAAAAAAATTTGTTGTTCTCAACCAGGAAAGAATTTATTTAAAAAAAAAGTTCACTGATGAAGGTTAGGGAAGACCAAAGGTGCTGTTAGCGGGTTACAAACGACCAAATTTTCTTCAAAATTTGCATTATAACGTATTTTGATGCACTAAACACGAATCCGTTGAAAAAAAAAAGTTGCTCGCAACTAGGAAAGAAGTTATTAAGCACTAAAGTTCACTGTTATGGAGGTTATAAAAGACGGGGTAAACAGCTTATATGTAAACACGCGCCTGCGCAATAGTCCTTAATGACGAAGTGTAATTGAAATTTAGACTCACCTTGTGGTAGCTGACTTGGTCGTAAACTGTCGCTTTTGGGCATACGTGCTATGCGTTTCCGCTACGCTCCGCTCGCTCAAGAAAACATCAAAACCCCTAGTCAATCCAACTCGCAGAAATGAAAAGAATTCTATGGCCAAAAGTCGTCCAAGGCAGTCTTCCCTAACCTTCATAACAGTGAACTTTTTTTTTAAATAACTTCTTTCCTGATTGAGAACAACAATTTTTTTCAACGGATTCGTGTTTAGTGCATCAAAATACGTTATAGTGCAAAGTTTGAAGAAAATCGGTGTTGAGGACAATCTCCTTCAGGTTTACCAAATATTGTTTGGCCCTTTTCATCGTTTTTTAATTCTACTGCACATAAGGAGTAGGGGCCCTCATTCGATTATGAAGTCTTGTGACGCTCAGAACTGGATATTTCTTATTTGAGAGAAATTCGAATACTTCCGTATCGCTGAGTGAATAGGGAACACCCCGGATTACGACTGAAAGGTTTTTTTCCTCTGGGTTTACGTAGGTGTAATATTTTTTGGAATTTAAATCATAAAACTTGGTTAAATTTCGAAAATCTCCAATACTGGTAAGTGTAATCTTGATTTTTTGATTACATTGTTTAATTTCGAAATTATTAGTAACGTTTGATTTAATATCGTTTGTAATTTTTAAGTAGTCTTCATCTGAGCAAAGAAATATTGGTGGAATTTTTAAGGGTTTGTCTGTCGTATTTTCTTTAGAAGATTCTGTTAAGAGTTGTTGTAATGGTTGGAATCTATTATGTAATGGTATTGGGAGTTTGTTGTCTGTTTGTTACGTTTTGTAGATGGTTCTGTATCTACGTCATCGGGAGACTGGCAATCCATTCTTGGAGAAGGTTTGTGTGGAGATGGTAAACAAGGCCAGTCGTTGTCATGGGCAATGGATAGTTGAGAACTCTCACCTGGGCTTCTTTCTGTCTTGGTTAGGTTAGGATCTAAAATAAAGTCTTTATATTCTTTTACTTTTTTAGATCTTTTAATTTTCATCTTCTTCCTGAAGTTCGGGAGAACAGTGATCTGTTCTTGATCCCTACAGTCCATATATAAAGAAATAAACACTTAAAAATCACTTTTAAATGAGGAGAATTTTTCTATAAACAATCACAGTACTCTGCCAAAACAGCTGATAAGAGTGCATTCCTAAATAAATTGCTTAAAATAACCTATATATATAAATAAAATAAAAACATAAATAACATCTGTTTCAATTGAAACATAGTACAAAGTAAATCCCCCCCCCCTTCCGATAGACCGATTAAGTTCATTTTTACAACACTTCTTCCATATTAGATACCCAGGACGTATACCGCGTTTCGTTACAATACAGCAGAAATTACGACCGGTATGAGCAAATTAGTAATTTGGCTCCGGAGTAAACCCCCCCTCCGGATGGACTGATTTTGTTGGTTAACGAACTCGTTCAATCGTTTGATTGGGGAATACTACATACCAAGTTTCGTGGGGAAGAAACAAAAACTCTGGCCGGTATCGTGTTAACGGACACATATACAACTATATAACTATATATATATATATATATATATATATATATATATATATATATATATATATATATATATATATATATATATATAGATATAGATATAGATATATATATATATATATATAAATTTTAAATGGGGTAATTTTCGGTGTCTACTAGGAAGGATCGATAAAGATTCGAAGAAATTTTTCAAAAATTCTCTCATGAGTGCAACCTCAATAGCTACTTTCCTTCAGAGGAAAATGCTAAAACGCAGGTATATAACCACCAGAATCCTTCCCCAAAAATGATGTGTAAAAGTGTACTTAAAAGTGCCCCCATCGGGATAAATCACATTTATGATTTGTTCAATATAAAGTTTCCACCTCTATATGTTGATTTCTATGTTAACGGTAAGGCTATAAATTTTGAAGTTGAATGTGGAGCTTCTATTTCATTTATTCCCACATTTAATTATAAAATCTTCTTATTATTATATCTTAAAATATCTTAGCGCGGTTCCGTTTATTGAAGTATATTATTCTCGAACTGAGTGGCAACACTGTCTATGATATATGACCTTCTATGGTTTATACTATGTCGGTTTCGTTTGGTCTATTATGTGTGTCTTGTATAGTTTTTTGGTACAAATAAAAGTATATAGTTAAGTGCTTCGTTCTATGTGTAAACCAATCCTGTATGTGACACTCTGCAGAGACTTAATTTCTACACCGTTCATATCTCTAGTGCCATTAGTAAAGGAATGATAGCAGTTATTGGTGGGGTTTGATCTTTCGTGAAAAATATGAAATAAAATCTCGAAGTGAAAATAGATTTAAGGCTCCACAACAGGGAACTGACAGTATCATGGCGACTTCCCACACCTTCCCAACGTTCGCTCTTGGAAACACTATAACAATGTTTCACATTTTCTTACCTTGTTTTAGTCAAATACTCGTTTTACTGTTAAATGTAATTAAAATAAGCTAAAGCTATTTCTCCGATTGACATCGCCCTATCAAAAATCACATTAGAATTTTTTTTTTTGTAGAGAATTTAGTAAGCTTTCGAATAGTTACCTTCCACCTGCCACGATTTCCCAATCGTTTCCGAGATATTATAGAAAATAAACGAAAAATCCCAAAACTTTTTAATGCCTGTTTATGAAATATTTTTTTCTAGTACTTCCATAACTCCAAACGGTACCAAAATATACCTTCCATAGATGAAATGAATATCAAACGTCTAGAACAAGTTCCAACTGAATTAATCGTTTCTAAATAACCAAACTGAAAATTAATTAGGGAAAGTAGGTGTTTCAAAGTTTGTCGTAAACCGTTACAGATGTCGCTTTAAAAATGGTTTCATTCGTTTTTTTTTACGTTTAGAACCCTATAAAACGCATGGGCGCTTATAGAAAATAATTTCGGGAGGGGCTGGGAAAATTTCGGGGGGGGGGGGGCTGAGACCATTTCCGGGGTATGGAATACTAAAAATTTAGAACTTGGAAGAGTTTTAAAGAACTAAAATGCTATTACACCAAAAATAAAAGATTTGTTATCAACATAGTGATCTTATTTAATTTATTTTTAAGGGTTTATGACACATTTTTACCGATCAACTCAAAATTTCGGGGAGGGCTGCAGCCCCCTCAGCCCTCCCCTTGTATACGCCCATGATAAAACGAGTTCCTGCAAGCTTATGAACTCGAAAACGTAAGCGTTACAATTTTTTTCGCGCGATATCGCTCCAAATATTGTCTTCCGATGGGCAGATTCTGCTGGTTAACGAACCATGGCCGTATATAAGGGGGGGGGGCTGAGGGGGCGGCATCCCCCCCCCCCCTTTCCCGAAATTTTAATTTGTTTGGTAAAAATTTCATAAAACCCTTAAAAATAAATTAAATAAGATCATTTAGTTCATAAAACATATTCTATTTTGGGTGTAATAGCGTTTAGTTGGCTAAAACTCTTCCAAGATCTAAATTGTTAGTATTCCATACACCGGAAATGGCCTCAGCCCCCCCCCCCGAAATTCTCCCAGCCCCCTCCGAAATTATTTTCTATATACGCCCATGTAACGAACTTGACCTTTCGAAGACGAAAGATTTTTGTACGAAATTTCATCAAAATCGGGTAATTTTTGAGCCATCTAGAGAGCGAAAAGACAGATCTTTAACAATCTTCAAGGGGAAGATGTCATGTGGAATTTATCTTATGATTTTATATTATTTAAATTTTAACGTCCATTATTATTAACTAACAGTCGGAGAGCTGGTAACCCACTTTTCATGAAGTGTTTTATGCACCTTGAAATTTTGCCATAATGTACCTCTTGGGTAGATAAGAAGGTAAATATGTGTTTCCTGGACATACCTTGGAACAGCAGGTACTGCGCATAGGGGAAAGGTGCAAAGCCCAAAAATAGTGTTTTATTCAGAAGCCAACTATCATTAGTGTAAAAAATTGCAAATTAAGGCACTTTTACAATGAATAATAAATAAGGCAGACACTTTTAAGGGGGTTAAAATATAAATAATAAAACAACCAAAGTACCTAGTTTTTATTTTTAATATTAAATGAAGTGCTTTATTCACGCTGCGATTTAAACAGCGTCTTCGATAAACATATTTGATAATAATTACAAAAGGGCAGACACTTTTGTGGGGTTTAATTCTCAGGAAACACGAAAATAAATGTTTCCTATTATAGACTGCAATACACTGGGTGTAACCGTAAGGGTGTATTTACACTTGGATAGTTATTGCAGGATATTTATATCAGAGAGAAACTCTTACTAATGTAAACCATGAACAATTTATGTCTGATATACATATATTTCTATCAGGAGCTATAAGTGTCGACACTTCTATACCGCCAGGTGTAAACACTGATTATAAAGAGAAGAATAAATGTCAGGGAGAAATATCTTGGCTACTAGCTGTATTGTCGACACTTCTATACCAACAGGTGTAAACACTGATTATAAAGAGAAGAATTTAATGTCAGAGATAAATATCTTGGCTACTAGCTGTATTGTAGACACTTCTATACCACCAGGTGTAAACACTGATTATAAAGAGAAGAATTTAATGTCAGAGATAAATATCTTGGCTACTGACACTTCTATACCGACAGATGTAAACACTGATTATAAAGAGAAGAATAAATGTCAGGGAGAAATATCTCGGCTACTAGATGTATTGTCGACACTTGTATACCGTCAGGTGTAAACACTGATTATAAAGAGAAGAATAAATGTCAGGGAGAAATATCTTGGCTACTAGCTGTATTGTCGACACTTCTATACCATCAGGTGTAAACACTGATTATAAAGAGAAGAATTTAATGTCAGGGAGAAATATCTTGGCTACTAGCTGTATTGTCGACACTTCTATACCGTCAGGTGTAAACACTGATTATAAAGAGAAGAATAAATGTCAGGGAGAAATATCTTGGCTACTGGCTGTATTGTCGACACTTCTATACCGTCAGGTGTAAACACTGATTATAAAGAGAAGAATAAATGTCAGGGAGAAATATCTCGGCTACTAGCTGTATTGTCGACACTTCTATACCGTCAGGTGTAAACACTGATTATAAAGAGAAGAATAAATGTCAGGGAGAAATATCTTGGCTACTAGCTGCATTGTCGACACTTCTATACCGTCAGGTGTAAACACTGATTATAAAGAGAAGAATAAATGTCAGGGAGAAATATCTCGTCTACTAGCTGTATTGTCGACACTTCTATACCATCAGGTGTAAACACTGATTATAAAGAGAAGAATTTAATGTCAGAGATAAATATCTTGGCTACTAGCTGTATTGTCGACACTTCCATACCGTCAGGTGTAAACACTGATTATAAAGAGAAGAATTTAATGTCAGAGATAAATATCTTGGCTACTAGCTGTATTGTAGACACTTCTATACCGTCAGGTGTAAACACTGATTATAAAGAGAAGAATTTAATGTCAGAGATAAATATCTTGGCTACTAGCTGTATTGTAGACACTTCTATACCGCCAGGTGTAAACACTGATTATAAAGAGAAGAATTTAATGTCAGAGATAAATATCTTGGCTACTAGCTGTATTGTAGACACTTCTATACCATCAGGTGTAAACACTGATTATAAAGAGAAGAATAAATGTCAGGGAGAAATATCTTGGCTACTAGCTGTATTGTCGACACTTCCATACCGTCAGGTGTAAACACTGATTATAAAGAGAAGAATTTAATGTCAGAGATAAATATCTTGGCTACTAGCTGTATTGTCGACACTTCTATACCGTCAGGTGTAAACACTGATTATAAAGAGAAGAATTTAATGTCAGAGATAAATATCTTGGCTACTAGCTGTATTGTCGACACTTCTATACCGCCAGGTGTAAACACTGATTATTTGCTAGTTGCAACAGAACTATTTGATTTACGCTGGGGTTTTAACAGTTCGTCTCCTTTTCTCTTGCAATATGGGGGGGGGGGGGACACTTGTTAAAAGTAGAAGTTATAGAACTTATCAATATGTAAAGGAGCTGTGGGACGTTAGGTGTATTACTTATAAAGATAAAATAAAAAAATACACCATGATTTAA
The DNA here is from genome assembly GCA_946811695.1 of Gonocerus acuteangulatus. NCBI lineage: Eukaryota > Metazoa > Arthropoda > Insecta > Hemiptera > Coreidae > Gonocerus > Gonocerus acuteangulatus. The sequence goes on along the minus strand of OX328128.1, from coordinate 5,700,397 downwards.
GGGAAATGGCCGAAGCATTCAGTACAACTACCGAAGAAATTTAAAAAGAAATTACAACTAGAGACCAATTCAATTGTGAAATATATCAAGTGTACAGTTTCAAAACATAGTTCATATTAATAAAATTTCATAATATAAAATAGTATTTCATCAAGTAAATTCCTACTCACCAGATGCTAAAAATCCTAAAGCTGGAGCTAGTCATTCTGTTATACTAATAGCCTTTCTGAATTTTGTATCTTGCTTTGATATCGTCGATACAAATGCAGAGTAACGAATGTGAAAAAATGCATCTTTCATTGTCAATCTTCACTAATTTCTGTTGGACTTATTTACGGCAAATTCTTCAATCTGACTTCACTCTATTAAAGGGAAAGTATTCCACTATCAAAAGATCAAATCTGCCGAATATTTGACTGTGCAAAAAAAAAGTTATGAATAAATGCTTTTCCACTCTGAAAAGTGATGATTTGCACATTCGTTAGTTTGCATTTGTATCGACGAGATAAGAAGACCTATTTTACAAACAAGCTTTTCGAAATCTGCTTATTTCATTCTTAAACAAATCGAAAACTACCCTGGTTCCTCGATACAGAACTCTGACATCAATTTACTGAAGAAACCTAATTCTTTCCGCCTCAAAATCCATTCTCGAACCCGTGCAGAACATTTTTTTATTTCCAACATTTTTATAATAATTACACAGGTCGCGATTTTGCGTTTCGATACTTTCTTCATTGGAAGCACAATGGACTACACAGGGCATATATGTATGAGTTTAAACGGGTCGTACATTTATCGCAAATCGAGAATTATCCTATAGATATCCATGATATAAATGTCTAGCTACTTCTCTCCGTATGTAAACTTGCAAGATAATATCTATCCGACACTTATATCCTGACATAAATATCCTGCAATAACTATCAAGTGTAAACGCACCCTAAGGGGCACAGGTCTCGACATTTTTCGATGTAGAATCACCAGAAAAAAATGTACCAAATCAGTGATCCCACCACTGTATACTCCCCTTGTTAGAATATTTTAAGTGTATTTTAGAAGGCTGCTTTCACCCCTTGAACGTGCGATTGGGCCGATATAGAAAGATACGTATCAATTATTTTCCCTTGTTTAATAAATATAATAAGTTTGAAAAAGATCGGCTCCGGACTCTTGGGGATGTTTACTTGTGAGCCAAACTAAGCCCTCCCGCACAAAATTGTATAAAGAACCAAAATCTTCCTTGAAATATGCCACCCCTGTACAGGGCCGCCACATGGGGGGGACAACCGGGTACAGTTGTCCCGGGCCCGGGCCGATCCTCGCTAATTGGAAAAAAAGTACCGAAAGTGACCTTTGCAGCATCGATTGTCGGCTTTTATTCTCATTTTGCTCAAAACTGAAGATGGAAATAATTTTAAAATGCCCAAAGTCCTATAGCAAAGTACTAGAATTTTCATTTTGGCTCTGAGAAGTGGGGGCCCTCGATCTGGTCCCGGGCCCGGCTCTGAGATGTGGCGGCCCTGCCCCTGTATGAAGGTGTGAGCGCACATGAGAGATAATCATACGGCAAGTAATTTATAAATTTATCTCCTGGAAAAAGGGGGGGGGGTGTGAGTACAGCTTCTCTCGGGACCTTGATTCCTAGAAAAAACCAAGAACAATAACAAATTTATAATAATTCTATAGTTACTTAATCAATTCATAAGTTCGAATAAATCAGGAAAAAAAAGACCATCGCAGAATATAATCAAAATTTTTTTTGATGGCTGTAAGGTTGGCGCACTCCTACCAGTTTTGTAAGTGGCGGTTTGGAGCAATCAAGTAATACTCCTCGCATTCTGTGGAAACCAGTGTTTGGAACTTTGTGAATCATGGCGGAATCCGATAGTTCTGCTGATATCTGCTTAAGCACCGACATTAACTGCCAAAGTAAACCAACGGTAGGTAAATGGAATATTACCTGGACTATAAAGGATTTTGTTCTTTTAGATAAAAAGTTTGGGGAATTCATTAACTCGCCAACATTCAGTGCTGGATTTTACCCCACGTTGAAATTCTACATTACTGTCTACCCTGAAGGCAGATCTAACCAAGGATATCTTAGTGTCTATCTTAGTGCAGTTTCCAATTGCCAGGTGAGTGTGAAATACAGTTTTTCTATAATAGATAACAAAGGAAATAAGTGTTACACAACAGCCACAAAATCTGAGCCTCTCCTTCCAACGAGCTCAATGTCACCAGAATTTATATATCGTACCACTTTGTTTGATGAAAGTCAATGCTTGCTGCAGAATGGATGTCTTACAATTTTCTGTGAACTAACAATGACAGGACCATCTGCTGACAGTTTGTCTGTCTACAGTTATGGACCAAAACTTACACAACTTTCTGAAGATTTTAATAATCTGTATGGCAGTTCGAAACTTAGTGATGCTACGATTGCGGTCGGCGAAAAAAAATTCAAGATTCACAAGGCTGTACTTGCAGCTCGCAGCCCTGTATTTGCTGCAATGTTCGAACACCCAATGAAAGAAAATGATACGAATGTTGTTTTTATAGAAGACGCAGATGCAGAAGTTATGGGAGAAGTTCTTCGTTATATGTATTCTGGTAAGTGCCCAAGCCTTAAGGATTTGGCTGCAGACATACTTCCAATCGCAGACAAGTATGACTTGAATGAGCTAAAAATGATGGCTGAGAATACTCTATCGGTTGGGCTGACTGTTTCCAATGCAGCTACAACATTAGTTCTTGCAGATACTCACAATGCGAAAAGATTGAAAAAGGAGACAATCAAATTTATTAACACTAATGGTATAGCTGTGGTGAACAGCAAAGGATGGGATGCTATTGCATCAAGACCACACTTAGTCCTAGAAACGTACTCAGCTATCTTCGAACAATGCTTAGTATTCGAGCAAGATGTTATACTCCAAAACCCATAAGGAACCTCCTAATGCATTCTATTCACATTTTACTCTTCCTTCCTGAATATAATATTTAAATTAATTAGTATTTTTTTGTTCGTGCGTACTTGTTTTTATATAACTGATTCAATAATTAGAAAAAAAAAATTCATTCCATACTATGTCGTAATATTTTGTTCTTTTGATTGAGTTTGACAGCTAAGAGAGTTGTGTTGTAGTATTTAAATTGCTCCTCCATGTGGTGTAAGTTATCATTTAAGCTAAAATGTAAAAGATTTTGTCAATAATATTTAATTTACTTGACATTTTTTGTAATGTATCAATTTTATCATAATTCCATCAATAGATAGTGTTCAAATAATTAACTATGGTTTTATTTTACTCAGTTTGTAATTTATTAGTATAACAATAAAATAAGAATACAAATTGATGTCCTTCATTTTCTTGTAGCTTCCACATTTTCCTCTTCTCCCGTTTATGCTACTGTGTAGAAAATTCCATGGGAATGGCATTATTATTGCAACCTACAATAAGGTGAGATTTAAATATTTAATTAACATAATTCAAAAAGTACAAATTAATTGCATGAATAACTCCATTTGTTGGATATCGCTCAGGGAATTATAAATTTGGTAGATTGTGATAAATTTAGCTCATTGTTCTATTTGTATTTTAATATTAATGCTTGGGTCTCCCCGTGGTCTAGTGGCTAAAGCCTTAGATTCATATGCAGGAGATGGTGGGTTCGAGTCCCACCAGCGGCAGGAATTTTCTCATCTCACGGCTTGTTGGGAAAATTCCTCGCTGCACCGTGGATGTCAGCGCTAATCGCCTAAATGTGCCAGAAAAAAAAAATTAATGCTTCTTTTTCAAATACAAATTTTTTGGAGCGGATAATCTAAAAATTGTCAGCTTTCTCTGCCCAGGAAAGGGATAGCTTGCAAAAATTATTTTGCAATAATTTCTTTTCTTCAGACTATATGCTAATTTTTACATTCCTGTGAAATAAAAACATTACACCTGATGAATAAAGAACATATAAACAAAAAAAAAATCAGCACTTTAATTTATGTAATGTAACCGTAATTCCTGAAGAATTTGATTAAATTAATCTACACACACACACACACACACAAACATATAAAATATAATGATATATTACATTCTCGAAAATAGTTTGAAAAGCCCGCGCAAAACACAATACATGAAATACAAATAACATCGTATTATATACATTTTAAATTAATAATATTTTTGGACAATACTGGTGTACAATATATACATATTAAATGTACATTCAGATGATGGTAAATTAATTTTTTGGTATTATAAAAACATAATTATTATCTTTATATATGAACCGACATAGTGCGGAAGTTGGAAGAAAAGGATGTTAACTTTCTGCTAGCATGGCGTCAGTTGATTCCCAGCAGTCCTGGAGTGCGGAGCTGGGTTCTGTCCGGCAGTCTATTGGTAGCAGCCTTGGAGTCAAGTCAGTCTATAGCTATCCTCCGAGGAGTACGGAGTCAAGTCTATTCCTTGCGGTCATAGAGTGCAGTGTTCAGTCCATTGCTGTCTATAATAAAGGACGGTTTGAGAAAACGGCGGAGTCCGGAACATCAGATATCCTTTCTATGCACGAGACCTGGCAAGAATGCGTGTCACCTTGAAGAAGGAATTACTGAAGCGCAGTATGTTGAAGCTTTATTGGAAGTAAATTAGTTCAGAGGTAAAATTATTTTTTTGTAATTGTTAATTCTTTTATTATTATTTGTATGTATTTTAATATTGTTTTGTATTTCGGAATTGTCTAAGAATAAATATTATATTATTCATTCACTCGGAACTTCTATCCCTGAGATTAAATCAATTTAATAAAATAAAACTTATTAAAGTAATTAAAATCTTTTTATTCATTAAATAAAAAATAAAATCATAACAATATATATATATATATATATATATATATATATATATATATATATATAGGGGAAGGTGTTGTACCTCTGACCGTCTTGTACCTTTGACCACCGAGGCTGTGGCGGCATGTAGCAACATTTCATAAATTTCGGTGTAATTAGTGTTTAGCTCCTTCACTAGAAGGCTTGTGTAACCTACTTTGGATTATTCAAGTCAAAGAGGATTCTTGCAAAAAATACTTATCCATTTATATCATAAGAATGTAAGTTATTTATTGATGACGTTTTGCCTCATAATATTTTTTGTATTATGTCTTTTTAGATGGAAAACATTTGATAAGGTAGCTAGTACAATAAGAAACATGGTGTAGCTTCCGAAATTGATTTATCTTAACCCTAAAATTTTTAGCATGCTTTTTAATTTGTACTACCAGGGTGTTGTACCTCTGACCACGACTAGGGGTTGTTCCTTTGACCAGGTCAAAGGTACAACACACCTGAGGGATTTTTACATAATTAACTTTTATGTTCGTCTGGTACAATTTTTTTCAAAAAAATAATGTTGGTTGCTTCAATTGTTTGAAGAATTTAAAAAATGATAAATTAATAAGTTCAAACTGACTTAATCAATCCTCAGTGTAGCAGTTCGAACCTATCGCTCCTTATCGTTCCACTTGAAGTTTTAAGGCCTCATCGAAAAGCGGAGGCAAGGAAAATGTCAATTGGGGAACGGCCTCGTATCCTGACAGATATTCCTGAAAAAATAATTATTGAAGGTGAAAAAAACAAAAACGAAAGCACCACCCTAAACGTAAGACACCGCATACAAATAAACCCCTTCCAAAAAAAAAAAAAAAGAAAAAAAAGTGGTAAATAAAAAGAAAATTATTCTAATGACAGTTCAGATTCTGATACTGACACCGAAATTTCTTCAGGAGAAAGTGACGTTGATTCGTCTGATAAATATTGTGAGTTACGTCGATGACCAGTAACAATTTGAAAAATATGATTTTTTTTTTTATTAATTTAATAAGGAAATTTTTTCCTTTTTAAAAATAAAAGTAAAAAGACTATTACATATTTGGTGCTAATGACCTCAGCAGTAGATGCACCAAAAGAAAAGGAAAAAAAAAAAAAAAAAAAAAAAAACTATTACATATTAAGTAAGATATCTGTGGTATTAAATGTCCAATGTTTAAGATCCAATATTTGAGAAAACAAACTTTAAGTGACAAGTTTACGAGAGAAGATAAAAATTTGTATGATATGGTATTCTGGCTAAACTTCCATATCCTACTATTGCTAGTAGATCTGCTTGACAGTTAAAACGTTTATCGATTTGACTGGATTATTCAGCATATTAAGCATAACATAATATCAGTAATAGCTTTTTTATTATTCTTACATCCTTGTCCTGTATTTATTGAACTTAAAATTAATTACAATATTACTGAATAACATTTTTTTTTCTGCACTGCTGTGTTGTTTTTAGGTGGTCAGAGGTACAACACCCCATGGTCAAAGGTACAACTACATGTTGTACCTTTGACCACCGAACGATTATTTTTTAAAAAAATTAATAAAAAATACTAAATGTAAAGCTAGAACCTTATATTATATATGATAAGCAATAGAATACTAATTGCAATGAAATAAAAAAAATGAATTTAGATTTAATATACAAGCCAAAAAAAAATCAATTGTGCAAAGTGGTCAAAGGTACAACACCTTCCCCTATGTATATATATATATATATATATATATATATATATATATATATATATATATAATTTTGTAAATACTTTTACTGGATTAATAATGGACTGATTTCGTTTTTTGTTTGTTTCTTTAAACATAAGTCCCTTATTATTTATCTATTTAAATTCCACAGAATTTTTGGACAGGTTATCTATAGGTCACCACCCTTTTCAAGCCAGAATATGGCCGATACATTTTCTTTTTTCCAAAAAAAAGGCCTCCACTGCTAGTGGGAATTGAACCGACAGCACTCCACGCGGAATGATCATGCCCAACGTGCCTTTTGTTCCTTAGCCGTGATATCTACTCAGTTTCGTTGCGTAAAATGAAAATAACTACCGTTATGGGAAACTTAATAATTTGGTTATGAAGTAGACCCTCCCCCCCTAATGGATAGATTTTGTGTATTTTTACAATACTTCTTTCTCTTTAGTCAGGCATAACACATGCCGAATTTCCTGACAATAAATCTAATATTTTGACTGGCACATTAGTAATTGTTGTCCAGGGCAAAATCTCCCCTTGTGATGGACTAATTTTACTGTTTGACATGATCTGATATGATATATTTATTGCCTTTAATACAAAAGTATTTATAGCAAGGGTTCACCCTTATAATAAAAAGAAATAATATGTTCATAATTGCTTACAATACATAATGTAAAAACGAAACAAATTATTGTAAATAATTCCTTGACTAATTAAATATTTTTCTTCAAGTATTGACAAAAAATAAAATAGGAACTTAAATCAAATAATGTCTATAAATAAGAAATAAAAAAAGTATATATATATATATATATATATATATATATATATATATATATATATATATATACTAGCTGACCCGGCAAACGTTGTTTTGCCATATAAATAATTTCCTAGTAATTTCTAGTGTAGACAAAAAATAGCTTACTTATTGTAAGTATGTATGTATGTTAGAATGTGTATATTGTATGTATGTAAGAATGTGGTATATGCGTGAAATAAGCATGGAGCGCTGTGAACGATGAGGGAATATAAAAATAACAAAAGGCAAACATTATTTTTAAGTTATTATAATTTATTCCTTAAAATTATATATCATTAATTAAACAATTACGACAGTAACACTATTAAACAATATCAATCTCTTAATGCTATAGCGTGAACAATATTTTTTGTTAGTCCATCTTTAGCTAGCTGTTGCTCCAAACGATGTCATTTGAAAGCATGAATTGAATCTTCGAATTGACTTCAGGAACACGTTAGAATCTGGATCCGTGCCGATAAGTAAGCCGTTCAATGGTTCAGGTGGTGTTTCAATTTCAGGTAGTTGCACTTTTCCTGACGCGCAACACATCCCAGCTAAACAATAATGATGGCCGACAACTGTGTAGGGAGTGAGAAAGAAAGGAGACCGGCTTCGTTCTCATCCCTACTCCGTGTTGTTTACTGGCTATTAAAAAATAAGGGTTGATCGTAGAAGGGTGAAAATTGAGGATTGTATGTATTTTTGTATGTTGTATCATAAAAAAATAGAAATTAAAAATTTTGTCTAAAAAATAAAAAAAAAAATTTAGGGGTGGACTACCCCTAACATTTAGGGGGATGAAAAATAGATGTTGGCCGATTCTCATAGATACCGGATAAGCACAAAAAATTTCATCAAAATCGGTCAAGCCGTTTCGGAGGAGTATGGCAACGAAAACTGTGACACGAGAATTTTATATATTAGATATATATATATATATAATTTCAGATAATAAATTCTATGATTACAAAATAAATGATAAAACTATACTGATAATAATCTCCTGAGCTGCCAACTTTTGTCTATAAATGTTAATAAATTAATTAGTTGTTAATTTTCTCCAGAAAGTAGAGTTATAAGATGGCCTTGCTCAGCTCCTCTGCAAACTATCGGGATATATTTCAATCCTAAACATTGGAGGATTGGGCAGTTGAGTAGCTGATCTAATACTGTATTGGTATCAGCTTTACATAAGGAACATGGCTCACGTCCTATAAAAGTATATTTATGGGTGTTATAAAAAATGTATGTAGTGATGTCCAGCTAGTAGTGTTATCAAGCGGAGAGACTTTATTTTCAGTTTTGTGTTTCTGTTTGGAGGTTTTGAAAATATTAAAATGACACAGGAGTCTGTAGATTTGGTTGAAAGACTATTTAATATGTTATGAATTTCTTTAGTTATTAGGAAATTTTAAGATTTTTCGAGAATGCTTCTATTTATCTCACCGGACTGTATTGACTGCCTTTCCCATATGTCATCGCATCCAAGTGTTCGGCTAGCCTTCATCTTCCCCGCCCAATTACAAGGAACGTCAAAAACTCCAAGGGTTTTCACCAGCCGTAAGTAAACAATACTTGGGAGCTAATTTTCAGAGATTCCAAGGAGATATTGCCACCAAGAAAACATTCTTTGGAACACTTTATGTTGTAGGTGTGTTTGGACAGTTTCCATTCGGACATCGCTGTTTGGTGTTGTGATAGTTAAATGGAGAAGCCTTTTAAAGAAGGATAACTGCCCTTTTTCAATGACATCACTACATCCTGATCCCCATATTTTTTCTACGTACAACAATATGCCCTCGGTCATTGCCTGGAACAATCTGACTTTTGTATGCCATGACTCAGATTTGGATCTGGAAAGAATATTCAGAACAGCACTGTTCGCTCTCGCAGATTTACAGAGGAAATAATCAGGAGAATTTGGCTGATGTGGACAATGGCACTCCTCGATAGATAAATGTATTCACCTCTTTAACAATTTGGCCTTGGTAAATGAGCTTCTGATGCTTCCCCAATTTACCTCCTTTGTGGAAAGGTAGAACTACAGTTTTGTCTACATTTACTTTAATCTGCTTCCAAAGGCAATATTTTTCCAACACATATAATTTAAGTTGAGCATCTTTCCAAATTGATGCCAGGATCTTCAAGTCATCGGCATATAGAATTAAAAGGATCTCAATTAGATCTATAACTTCTATATTCATTGTTTTAAAAACTTCTAAAATGTCTGCTATATTCAGCAAGGAAAATAGAGGGCTAAAGAATTCTCCCTGAAGAAGACCTTCTGTGATTGGAATCTCTTTAGACTAGCTCCCTTCAATAGTCATGCTGAAAGATGCTCAACAATACAGGGCAATCATGATTCTTGATATTTTTACTCTTATACCATAATCATACAAACATTGCAATAATCTGTCATGATTTATTGAGTCAAAAGCCCATTGAAAGTCTACAAAAATAGCTATGCCTTTGTGATGGTGTAAATAATCAGGGTGAGGTAATTCGTTAAATAAAACTACATTTTATAACTAAAATGTGTAGTATTTATTTACCAACAATTCGGCTTGAATAACAAGTCATCTTCAAGGCAATGGATGAGAGAAATAACAGCTCTATACCGTGGAGACTATATTTCAAAGTGTGGGACCAAACTGTCCCCAAATAAACCCCCAAATGCCCTGTCTGGTTTGTTGCCAGAACCACACACTTGAAACGTCTACAAACCTTTAAACGCAAGGTACTCCGAATATTTTCCAATGCTCCTTGATTCGTAAGGAACAGCCAGATCCATAGAGAATTGGAGGTTGATCCATTTTTCACTCACATGGAAAAGCTAGTGCGAAAATATCACCAGACTCTACCAGCCTCCAGGAGTTCCGTGTTTTATCAACTGGGACAAATAAGTATGTCGTGAGTAAAACATAGACTTTACCAAGGCATTGTAAACCTTTAAATCTTTTCTGAAAAAAAAAAAAAAAAATCACGTTTGTGTATAATATGTTTGTATTGGTCCAAATAAAATTGTTTGTTTGTTTCTACTATCAAAGGAAAGTATTAACTTAGACAAACACTACATCCATTCCACTTTGCCTGATTTAGATGGTACCTTCACTTTAGAAGAACCATCAAAAACTGCAAGATAAATAAAGCAGTGGGACCAGATTGAATATCAATTGAAGTATATAAGAATTCTGATGGAAGCTTTATCTCTTAGACATTTATAATAGGATTTGGTACAATAAAGCCAGTTCCTCATTTTGGACAAAAATCAGAATGACTCTTATACATAAGAAAGGATTGAAGGATGATGCCAGAAACTATAGAGGGGTTTCAATTCTAAATAGTGTCCTAAAATTTTTGACAAGCATACTCTGCAACAGGCTTACCAGGAGGCTTGAAGAGAAAGGTCTTATCCCAAATGTCCAAATGGGTTTTCGGAAAGGAAAAGGGTTTCGTGATGCAATATTTATTCTGACTTCAGCTGTAAACTTTGCACTAAGATTGAAAAAAAAAATAAACAAAACACAAAGTCATAGCGAAGAGGTAGTCAACCTTTGGTTTGAAGTTGTAGATAATTGGGGTTTGGTCATTTGCTAAATGAAACTAAAATGTGTAATATTTATTTGCCAACATTTCGACATGAATTAGAAGCCATCTCCAGTTATAGTGGATAGTAATAGCTTCATATTCTCATAATTTTCTTTCACACCAACTGCATGGACTAAAGTAATGGATGAATACTTGTTTCCATTATGTAGTAACACTACTTTTTAACTTGCTTCCGAGGAGTCTATGAACAAACGCAAATCCTCAGGTTTATGCTCAACGTCCAGTGACTGGAACAAATGCTCACCATCATTGCAGAAACCTAGGCCTTCCTCTGAGAAAACAAATGCTCAAATTCCTTTTGGAGGTGACCAACGACGGTCTGGTAGTGGCAAATTGGTAATTTGGGTCGGGGTAAACCCCCCCTACTAATGAACCGATTTAGTTTATTTTTAAAACACATTTTTCTATTACCAAAACGAATACCGAGTTTCATTGAAATAGGTACAACAAAAATTGCAGCCGGTATGGGCAAATAACTCCTTTGGGTCCGGAGACCCCCCCCTCCCCCTCCAGATGGACCGATTTTGCTGGTTAACGAACTCGTTTGCTAGGGGAATACTATATACCAAGTTTCGTGACGAAAAACCAAAACTCTGGTGTGTATCATGTTAACGATTGCCCCCAATAATATATTTTACCATATATATTCCACGTACAGACAGCATTCCACTACAATTTTATATATACTAGCTGTTACCCAGTGTGCCATGCTACACCTACTTTCTGCGTATGACTCTCCCCGTATCAAGATCTACCTGTATACTAGCTGTTACCCAGTGTGCCATGCTACACCTACTTTCTGCCTATGACTCTCCCCGTATCAAGATCTTCCTGTATACTAGCTGTTACCCAGTGTGCCATGCTACACCTACTTTCTGCGTATGACTCTCCCCGTATCTAGATCTACCTGTATACTAGCTGTTACCCAGTGTGCCATGCTACACCTACTTTCTGCCTATGACTTTCCCCGTATCAAGATCTACCTGTATACTAGATGTTACCCAGTGTGCCATGCTACACCTACTTTCTGCCTATGACTCTCCCCGTATCAAGATCTACCTGTATACTAGCTGTTACCCAGTGTGCCATGCTACACCTACTTTCTGTCTATGACTCTCCCCATATCAAGATCTACCTGTATACTAGCTGTTACCCAGTGTGCCATGCTACACCTACTTTCTGCCTATGACTCTCCCCGTATCAAGATCTACCTGTATATTAGCTGTTACCCAGTGTGCCATGCTACACCTACTTTCTGCCTATGACTCTCCCCGTATCAAGATCTACCTGTATATTAGCTGATACCCAGTGTGCCATGCTACACCTACTTTCTGCCTATGACTCTCCCCGTATCAAGATCTACCTGTATACTAGCTGTTACCCAGTGTGCCATGCTACACCTACTTTCTGCCTATGACTCTCCCCGTATCAAGATCTACCTGTATACTAGCTGTTACCCAGTGTGCCATGCTACACCTACTTTCTGCCTATGACTCTCCCCGTATCAAGATCTACCTGTATATTAGCTGATACCCAGTGTGCCATGCTACACCTACTTTCTGCCTATGACTCTCCCCGTATCAAGATCTACCTGTTCACCCAGTTACGTCAAAATCGGTCAAGCGGTGTGAATTTGTTTATATCTGTCGAGTAATTCATAAAACAGCCCACAGAGGCCAGCACCACAGCCTGCGAGTAGATAGCTCTTATCAAAGAAAGGTTAGCACTCCTTAGTTAGACAGTGACTGTTGATATAAAATTGAAATAAACTGCATTACATGATTATATAATGATGTAAAGACATCAATGAGTTCGAGTTATTCTAATTATGAAGAACATTAACAAATAAATTTGAGACATTATTCAAAATGGCTGTCGATTCAAAATGTCCGTCAGAATCTGAATGATTCAGTGTAGCCAATTTTTCTTGACCAATAGGTTTGACCTTTTAACCAAATTTTGAAATTTGGCTATTTCGACCTAGCCTAGGAGATTTTCCTTATCAAGACCTACCTGAGTGCCAAGTTTGGTCAAAATCGGTCAAACGTTGTAGATTTGTATTAGGAACAAACAGGCAGACACGTGATTTATATATATATATATATATATATATATATATATATATATATATATATATATATTAAAAAAAAATCAGTCCCTTAACAGGCCACGAGGGCCCAGAGGGACAGATACTATGGAGGTATCTGATTCATGACCATACGGCACACAAGGGAGATATGGGGTCAGTACTATGCTCCGGCCGCCTGATTTTCCCCTTGGCTGCGTCGACTGCTATAGTCATTAGCGCCAAGGTACCCATTATTAAATTAATTAAAGGCTGGGTTGGCCTAGGGACGGTCAGGGAGGTCGAATTCAACACATGAGCGAAGACATTAGAAGAAAAAATCTTTAGTGCTTGCTCGGGATTTGAACTCAGGTCCTCCAACTTATTAGTCCAGTGCTCTACCACTGAGCTAACCTCGCCCCCTATATATATATATATATATATATATATATATATATATATATATCTTTCTCCTTTCTTAATTCCCTCTCTCCTGTTTCTCCTGTTATAAGGCTCGGAAACTCGCTTAAATCCCCTATCTACCCCAGGATCTAATGAAGAATGATACCAGCCGCACAGCTTGACCCTTTCCTAGCATGAGACGCATCCTAATCGACCAGTAGAGTCTTGGACTGAATAGCAATTCTTCAGGAACCGCTAGTCCATCTTATTCGGGGCGATGGCTGTTCTACAATTATATCATTCGAATATACAACTTCTGGTTAATATCAACCAGAAAAGTTTCCTGTGATTTGTGATGCTAATCTATTCCATTTCTTCGAGATGTACGTAACCGCGCTAAGATGACGCAGTTCCTGCGAGTCGGACTTTTCCTCCTTAAACCCTGTCCATCCTGGTACCAAACATTTGGAATGTCTCCTAGTATCTGGGGAAAGTGAAACAGTAACGATGGGAGACCCCACGCGTTGCACCTATCCCGCCGCACTGCTGGGACCAGGGAGCCACCTATATCTTTACGGTCCGTCTACTCTTCGGCTGCCGTTCCTGTGGCTGAGGATGTGTACGGTTGGACCAGGCCGTCCAAATCAGTTACTGGTTTGTATTTATAATTTACAAAAAAAATGTAAATACACGTTAAAAATGTAAAATGAAATTTGAAAGAGAAGCAAGATTTCAGACATGACAACAGGAAACTGACAATATCCCAAGCGGAAATTACTCTTTCAGTCAGTCGGTGCTCAGCTTCCGTGTGAGTAGGACGCGTATAGGTTAGAAGTGTACAGTGCTCCGATTAATCCTGCATCTCTATTGCTTAGCTTCCGTGTGAGTAGGACGCGTATAGGTTAGAAGTGTACAGTGCTCCGATTAATCCTGCATCTCTATTGCTTAGCTTCCGTGTGAGTAGGACGCGTATAGGTTAGAAGTGTACAGTGCTCCGATTAATCCCGAGGATATCCTGCATCTCTATTGCTTAGCTTCCGTGTGAGTAGGACGCGTATAGGTTAGAAGTGTACAGTGCTCCGATTAATCCCGAGGATATCCTGCATCTCTATTGCTTAGCTTCCGTGTGAGTAGGACGCGTATAGGTTAGAAGTGTACAGTGCTCCGATTAATCCCGAGGATATCCTGCATCTCTATTGCTTAGCTTCCGTGTGAGTAGGACGCGTATAGGTTAGAAGTGTACAGTGCTCCGATTAATCCCGAGGATATCCTGCATCTCTATTGCTTAGCTTCCGTGTGAGTAGGACGCGTATAGGTTAGAAGTGTAGAGTGCTCCGATTAATCCCGAGGATATCCTGCATCTCTAGTGCTTAGCTTCCGTGTGAGTAGGACGCGTATAGGTTAGAAGTGTACAGTGCTCCGATTAATCCCGAGGATATCCTGCATCTCTATTGCTTAGCTTCCGTGTGAGTAGGACGCGTATAGGTTAGAAGTGTACAGTGCTCCGATTAATCCCGAGAATATCCTGCATCTCTATTGCTTAGCTTCCGTGTGAGTAGGACGCGTATAGGTTAGAAGTGTAGAGTGCTCCGATTAATCCCGAGGATATCCTGCATCTCTATTGCTTAGCTTCCGTGTGAGTAGGACGTGTATAGGTTAGAAGTGTACAGTGCTCCGATTAATCCCGAGGATATCCTGCATCTCTATTGCTTAGCTTCCGTGTGAGTAGGACGCGTATAGGTTAGAAGTGTACAGTGCTCCGATTAATCCCGAGGATATCCTGCATCTCTATTGCTTAGCTTCCGTGTGAGTAGGACGCGTATAGGCTAGAAGTGTACAGTGCTCCGATTAATCCCGAGGATATCCTGCATCTCTATTGCTTAGCTTCCGTGTGAGTAGGACGCGTATAGGCTAGAAGTGTACAGTGCTCCGATTAATCCCGAGGATATCCTGCATCTCTATTGCTTAGCTTCCGTGTGAGTAGGACGTGTATAGGTTAGAAGTGTACAGTGCTCCGATTAATCCCGAGAATATCCTGCATCTCTATTGCTTAGCTTCCGTGTGAGTAGGACGCGTATAGGTTAGAAGTGTAGAGTGCTCCGATTAATCCCGAGGATATCCTGCATCTCTAGTGCTTAGCTTCCGTGTGAGTAGGACGCGTATAGGTTAGAAGTGTAGAGTGCTCCGATTAATCCCGAGGATATCCTGCATCTCTATTGCTTAGCTTCCGTGTGAGTAGGACGTGTATAGGTTAGAAGTGTACAGTGCTCCGATTAATCCCGAGGATATCCTGCATCTCTATTGCTTAGCTTCCGTGTGAGTAGGACGCGTATAGGTTAGAAGTGTAGAGTGCTCCGATTAATCCCGAGGATATCCTGCATCTCTAGTGCTTAGCTTCCGTGTGAGTAGGACGCGTATAGGTTAGAAGTGTAGAGTGCTCCGATTAATCCCGAGGATATCCTGCATCTCTATTGCTTAGCTTCCGTGTGAGTAGGACGTGTATAGGTTAGAAGTGTACAGTGCTCCGATTAATCCCGAGGATATCCTGCATCTCTATTGCTTAGCTTCCGTGTGAGTAGGACGTGTATAGGTTAGAAGTGTACAGTGCTCCGATTAATCCCGAGGATATCCTGCATCTCTATTGCTTAGCTTCCGTGTGAGTAGGACGCGTATAGGTTAGAAGTGTAGAGTGCTCCGATTAATCCCGAGGATATCCTGCATCTCTAGTGCTTAGCTTCCGTGTGAGTAGGACGCGTATAGGTTAGAAGTGTAGAGTGCTCCGATTAATCCCGAGGATATCCTGCATCTCTATTGCTTAGCTTCCGTGTGAGTAGGACGTGTATAGGTTAGAAGTGTACAGTGCTCCGATTAATCCCGAGGATATCCTGCATCTCTATTGCTTAGCTTCCGTGTGAGTAGGACGCGTATAGGTTAGAAGTGTAGAGTGCTCGGATTAATCCCGAGAATATCCTGCATCTCTATTGCTTAGCTTCCGTGTGAGTAGGACGCGTATAGGTTAGAAGTGTAGAGTGCTCCGATTAATCCCGAGGATATCCTGCATCTCTATTGCTTAGCTTCCGTGTGAGTAGGACGCGTATAGGTTAGAAGTGTACAGTGCTCCGATTAATCCCGAGGATATCCTGCATCTCTATTGCTTAGCTTCCGTGTGAGTAGGACGCGTATAGGTTAGAAGTGTAGAGTGATCCGATTAATCCCGAGGATATCCTGCATCTCTATTGCTTAGCTTCCGTGTGAGTAGGACGCGTATAGGTTAGAAGTGTACAGTGCTCCGATTAATCCCGAGGATATCCTGCATCTCTATTGCTTAGCTTCCGTGTGAGTAGGACGCGTATAGGTTAGAAGTGTAGAGTGCTCCGATTAATCCCGAGAATATCCTGCATCTCTATTGCTTAGCTTCCGTGTGAGTAGGACGCGTATAGGTTAGAAGTGTAGAGTGCTCCGATTAATCCCGAGGATATCCTGCATCTCTAGTGCTTAGCTTCCGTGTGAGTAGGACGCGTATAGGTTAGAAGTGTAGAGTGCTCCGATTAATCCCGAGGATATCCTGCATCTCTATTGCTTAGCTTCCGTGTGAGTAGGACGCGTATAGGCTAGAAGTGTACAGTGCTCCGATTAATCCCGAGAATATCCTGCATCTCTATTGCTTAGCTTCCGTGTGAGTAGGACGCGTATAGGTTAGAAGTGTACAGTGCTCCGATTAATCCCGAGAATATCCTGCATCTCTATTGCTTAGCTTCCGTGTGAGTAGGACGCGTATAGGTTAGAAGTGTAGAGTGCTCCGATTAATCCCGAGAATATCCTGCATCTCTATTGCTTAGCTTCCGTGTGAGTAGGACGCGTATAGGTTAGAAGTGTACAGTGCTCCGATTAATCCCGAGAATATCCTGCATCTCTATTGCTTAGCTTCCGTGTGAGTAGGACGTGTATAGGTTAGAAGTGTACAGTGCTCCGATTAATCCCGAGAATATCCTGCATCTCTATTGCTTAGCTTCCGTGTGAGTAGGACGTGTATAGGTTAGAAGTGTACAGTGCTCCGATTAATCCCGAGAATATCCTGCATCTCTATTGCTTAGCTTCCGTGTGAGTAGGACGCGTATAGGTTAGAAGTGTAGAGTGCTCCGATTAATCCCGAGGATATCCTGCATCTCTATTGCTTAGCTTCCGTGTGAGTAGGACGCGTATAGGCTAGAAGTGTACAGTGCTCCGATTAATCCCGAGGATATCCTGCATCTCTATTGCTTAGCTTCCGTGTGAGTAGGACGCGTATAGGTTAGAAGTGTACAGTGCTCCGATTAATCCCGAGAATATCCTGCATCTCTATTGCTTAGCTTCCGTGTGAGTAGGACGCGTATAGGCTAGAAGTGTACAGTGCTCCGATTAATCCCGAGAATATCCTGCATCTCTATTGCTTAGCTTCCGTGTGAGTAGGACGTGTATAGGTTAGAAGTGTACAGTGCTCCGATTAATCCCGAGGATATCCTGCATCTCTATTGCTTAGCTTCCGTGTGAGTAGGACGTGTATAGGTTAGAAGTGTACAGTGCTCCGATTAATCCCGAGAATATCCTGCATCTCTATTGCTTAGCTTCCGTGTGAGTAGGACGTGTATAGGTTAGAAGTGTACAGTGCTCCGATTAATCCCGAGAATATCCTGCATCTCTATTGCTTAGCTTCCGTGTGAGTAGGACGCGTATAGGTTAGAAGTGTAGAGTGCTCCGATTAATCCCGAGGATATCCTGCATCTCTATTGCTTAGCTTCCGTGTGAGTAGGACGCGTATAGGCTAGAAGTGTACAGTGCTCCGATTAATCCCGAGGATATCCTGCATCTCTATTGCTTAGCTTCCGTGTGAGTAGGACGCGTATAGGTTAGAAGTGTAGAGTGCTCCGATTAATCCCGAGGATATCCTGCATCTCTATTGCTTAGCTTCCGTGTGAGTAGGACGCGTATAGGTTAGAAGTGTAGAGTGCTCCGATTAATCCCGAGAATATCCTGCATCTCTATTGCTTAGCTTCCGTGTGAGTAGGACGCGTATAGGTTAGAAGTGTAGAGTGCTCCGATTAATCCCGAGGATATCCTGCATCTCTATTGCTTAGCTTCCGTGTGAGTAGGACGCGTATAGGCTAGAAGTGTAGAGTGCTCCGATTAATCCCGAGAATATCCTGCATCTCTATTGCTTAGCTTCCGTGTGAGTAGGACGCGTATAGGTTAGAAGTGTAGAGTGCTCCGATTAATCCCGAGGATATCCTGCATCTCTATTGCTTAGCTTCCGTGTGAGTAGGACGCGTATAGGTTAGAAGTGTAGAGTGCTCCGATTAATCCCGAGGATATCCTGCATCTCTATTGCTTAGCTTCCGTGTGAGTAGGACGCGTATAGGCTAGAAGTGTACAGTGCTCCGATTAATCCCGAGAATATCCTGCATCTCTATTGGTTAGCTTCCGTGTGAGTAGGACGCGTATAGGTTAGAAGTGTACAGTGCTCCGATTAATCCCGAGAATATCCTGCATCTCTATTGCTTAGCTTCCGTGTGAGTAGGACGCGTATAGGCTAGAAGTGTACAGTGCTCCGATTAATCCCGAGGATATCCTGCATCTCTATTGCTTAGCTTCCGTGTGAGTAGGACGCGTATAGGCTAGAAGTGTACAGTGCTCCGATTAATCCCGAGGATATCCTGCATCTCTATTGCTTAGCTTCCGTGTGAGTAGGACGCGTATAGGCTAGAAGTGTAGAGTGCTCCGATTAATCCCGAGGATATCCTGCATCTCTATTGCTTAGCTTCCGTGTGAGTAGGACGCGTATAGGCTAGAAGTGTACAGTGCTCCGATTAATCCCGAGGATATCCTGCATCTCTATTGCTTAGCTTCCGTGTGAGTAGGACGCGTATAGGCTAGAAGTGTACAGTGCTCCGATTAATCCCGAGGATATCCTGCATCTCTATTGCTTAGCTTCCGTGTGAGTAGGACGCGTATAGGCTAGAAGTGTAGAGTGCTCCGATTAATCCCGAGGATATCCTGCATCTCTATTGCTTAGCTTCCGTGTGAGTAGGACGCGTATAGGCTAGAAGTGTACAGTGCTCCGATTAATCCCGAGGATATCCTGCATCTCTATTGGCTGCGGCCGCAAGTATCACTTATATCATTTCTTTTATAATATCGCGAGAGAACTACACTTATTTCTGAAAACTCAGAAGGATTTCTCCCCTTACTTATTAATAAGTATTAAATAATGTTTAAGATGAGAAAACCGCCGGATAAAATGCATTCACAAAACGAATCCTTAATTTCGGAAGCAAATCCTGAATTCTTAATAATTAATAGAACGGGAGGTGAAAGCTTCTCAAAAATTAACCCTTTCTTTATTCATAAAACAGTAACAGGTTATGTGGGAGCAGTTAAAATATCAAGAACCTGAAAAATGGTAGTCTTTTGGTTGAAGTTAATAACGGTTTACAAGCGAAAAAACTTCTAGATTGTTCTAAATTATGCGACCAAATGGAGGTTGAAGTAATTCCTCATTCAAAACTCAATCAAAGTCAAGGAGTCATTCGCTGCTACGAATTAGATTTAGTTGAATTAGATGAGATTAAAAATGAGTTAAAATCCCAAAACATATCAGACGTGCACCGCTTCACGATTAAAAGAAACCGCGAGGAAATAAAAACTCATAGAGAGGAGATCGTTGACCGTAGATGATGCAAGGTAGGGATAAAAACTCATAGTTATCTCCTTACTTTTCAAATTCCCGATGTACCAAAAAACATTAAAGTGGGGTATCTCAATATTCCTGTAAAACCTTATTATCCTAATCCTACTAGATGCACGCGATGTTTACAATTTGGTCATGTAAAATTTTATTGTGAGAAACCCTATATGTGTAGTTTATGTAATAACCCTAAACATGAGGGCAATTGTAGTAAGCCAGTCATGTGTGCTGTTTGTAAGGGACCGCACAACAGTTTTGACAAAACGTGTCCAACTTATAAAATCGAAAAAGAAATAAAGAAAATGCAAGTTAATGGAAAGGTTCCCTATGGAATAGCAAAAAATAAATGTTTCAATAATATGCCACAGAATTTACTGCTAAAAACACCCAAATATTCTGAAATATTATCGAATTCAAATAAACAAAAGAAGGCATGTGTAGAAGTAGGAGTACAAACAGACTTTATTCTTGAAAATATTGATAACAAATATTTATTTCAAATTGCTTCGGTTACCTGCTTTCTCCATCCCCTCCATCTCTTCCTCACGAGCCCCTCTCACTCCGTTCAGCCCCCTTCACACCTAGCCCTCTCCCCACCTCTCCTAGTACTTCCCCCACCTCTTCCCCTATCCCCACTGCTGCTTCCCCTATCCCCACCTCTACTTCCCCTATCCCCACCTCTACTTCCCATGCCCCATCCACACCTAGCCTTCTCCCCACCTCTCCTAGTACTTCCCCCACCTCGCCTAAAACCCCCTCTACCTCTCCCCCTGTCCCCACTGCTACTTCCCCTGTCCCCACTGCTACTTCCCATGTCCCCACCACTACTTCACCTATTCCCACCTCTACATTCCCTCTCTCCTACAATACTATAACCTCTTCTCCGCTTCCCTCCACTCCCCCTACTTGTACCCCGTCAACCACTCCTAGAACATACACCCCCCCCTTCCTCCAAAATGCCTCTCAAGACTGATAAAAGGTATTCGAATCCCAATAATGAGACTGCAATGACTATAACTATAGATAAGTCAGTATCCAAGAACCAGAAGATTCCAAATCAGGTAAATAAAAAATCCCAACTAGCCTCACTTCCAAAACCACAGAGACAAAAAAGAAACGAGAAGTAATAAAAATTATGACGCTTATATACACATTCATTTAACACTTTTACGATCATACATTTCTGGCTACTGAAACCACCCTAGACCACGTGACACGCTCCAAGCCGGCAGGCTCCCTCTCCATTCATCCTTTTGCCGACCCTTCCCCCCACATGAATCTACATATATCAGTCTTTACAATACATTCATGTTATTCAATCTATTCCTATCATTGTTATTATCTCTATAATTTTCAATCATCTTGCGAAATACTGATTTACTCAATAAGAATTTTTATTATTAATAGCACAATCTCCCTGCTTCAGTCATTTCACTTGTTTATAGTTGCTATATATAAAAATACTGTTTTATTTAATCATATTCTAAATATGCCTTTATTACTTAATTATGGTGATACTACAATGGAACTGTACTAGTCTTAAAACTCATAGGAGTGAGCTACAACTACTCATAAACGAGTATCAACCCAAATGCATCTGTCTTCAAGAGACTCGTCTTAAGCCTTCTGACAGTTTTATTCTTCCAGGCTTTAAAACATTTCGCTTGGATCACGTCTCCCCTAAGAAGGTCTGTGGAGGAGTGTCTATCTCCGTTTCGGACACCGTACCTGCAGAAGCCGTCACTATCAACACACAACTCCAAGCAATCGCAGTTAAAATTTACACCCCCTCCCCTATATACCTGTGCAATATATATCTCCCACCTCAAGACGTCATCAGTAGGAAAGATTTCTTCAACCTATGCTCACAAATACCGCAACCTAAGGTAATCCTAGGAGATATAAACGCACATGCTAATGAATGGGGGTCCTCAAACACATGCCCCAGGGGAATTCAAATACTCTCCGTCTACCGAGATCTAGGTATCATCGTTCTTAACAACGGAGAACCTACTCACCTCGATTCAGCACGTGGGACACTGACGTGTATAGATGTTGCTGCCTGCTCTCCAAGCATCGCCCTCCAGATTCAATGGAATGTCACGAAAGACCAACACAGTAGTGACCATTTTCCAATAATAATTAAAAACACGAAATTCACGAAAGATGTGAACCCTGGAAAGGAAATGGGTCCTCTCTAAGGCTAATTGGGATGTATACCAGGAACGTGCAAATATTGAGAAAAACACTCTTCTTGACCCAAACTCCCAACTGTGAAAGAATCACTCATATAATAACCCAAGCTGCCTCGGAATCTATACCTCAAACAAATCTCAGAAGCCCAAGAAGAAAACATGTCCCATGGTTTACCGACGAATGTAAAAATGCTATTAAATCCAGGCGGAGAGCTTATAGAAGGTTCCAGAAAAATATGTCTGATGAAAATTTACTTACGTACAAAAAGGAAAAAGCAAAAGCCCGACATATCATACAAGATAGCAAAAAGCGATCCTGGAAAGCATTCGTCGAAGAAATAAATGAATCCACTCCTGTCTCCACTGTGTGGAGGAAGATTCGGGCAATAAAAGGAGGCTTTACAACTCCACCAACCACATTGTTAATCAACAATACCACTGTTATATTCAGCACCAAATTGCTAATGAAATATATATATAGAAGAAGTTTATGAGGAAATAGTGCCGAACATAAAGGGGCCTATTATTGAGGCTCAATATAGAGTGAGAAAACAAAAATTGAATTATTTACTTTAGAAAACATAAGGAAAAAAATATCTCCTTGGGGTGCAGGCGCTGGTTAGTATGTTAGCTTGAATTAAAACAAAAAAATATTAACTTATGTGCGAATAAAAAATAATGAAAAAACAAGTATGTACAGTTGATGGTCGGGTGAATAGTGGCCGCTGAGGGTTTTTTAAAAAAAGGTTATAGTCTCGCTTATCTGTGGTTGATTCTGCGTCTTCGCTGTAGCCGCTGACGCCAAGTTGAAGATGGAGCTTGACGGGGCGTAGAAGAAGGTGCACCTCCAGAGGATGGATGCAGCAAGCGAAAAGATGCTCCTAAGGGCCTCAAGCCTGAGCTGTTCCTAAGGGACTCAAGGCTGAACTAACTTAGGGCGGGCAGCTCGCAAATCGGCGTTTTTTCTGTGACGAGCCCGTAAGGTGCTGCCCTCATTTGAAGATTGCACCGGGAGGTGGCGAACTCTGTAGGCTCGAGGGTAAATCAGCCGTCCTATCGCAGAGATAGTGGTGATCCGCAAGAGGATTAAGGATCGACTGATAACCGCCTCAGGATTTGTATCTCAGCTGCCAGAATATTCCCCTATACCTAGACGCTACAATGCTTCATTTTAATAATTAAATATTAGGAAATAAATATTAGCTACTTTTAACCAACATGGTCTCTAACAACCACAATTAATGATCCTATGGAAGTTGCAAACCATCTTGGCAGAATATATGCTGTAACTGACTTCCCATTCGCCGAAGAGTTTCTAAGACCCAAGGCTTTAGAAGAAACTAAGGAATTGCACTTCAACGACCAATCCCCCTTCCAAGAATACAACCGGCCTTTTACAATGTGGGAACTGAAAACTACAATGAAGAGCTTAAAAGGAAGATCCCCTGGTCCTGACGGAATCATGTACGAGATGATTAAAAGATTACCACCACAATCTCTCACTGCTCTCCTAAGTTTCTACAACCAAATTTGGTCTTCTGGAAGAATTCCGGAAAGTTGGAAAAAATCATACTTCGTTCCCATCCCGAAACAAGGAAAAGATAGAAGCCAATCAACGAATTACCGTCCAATATCGCTCACCAGTTGCATGTGCAAAGTCATGGAGCGTATGGTAAATAAGCGACTCTTGTGGACGCTCGAGAAGGAAAAGCTCCTAAGCTCCACTCAATCGGCATTCCGCGAAGGCCGCTCTACGGCGGATAACTTGGTCATGCTGGAAGCAGAGCTGCAAAACGCATTTATTAACAAGCAACATGTTGTAGTGATATTTTTCGATATCAAGAATGCGTTCGATACAGCCTGGTGGCACAAAATTCTATCAAGGTTGTATCACTGGGGCTTCAGAGGTAACCTACCTACGTTCATTCAAGAGTTCCTTGGGAGCAGATCTTTTCAAGTCCTCTTAGGGAACACTTTATCCGATGAATTCCGAATGTTGACAGGCATTATACAGGGCAGTAACCTCAGCACAACCTTATTTGACATAAACACAGACGATATCACTGAAATTTCAAACTCCCATGTTAAAGGAATCCTCTATGCAGACGACTGTGCTTTTCTGTGTAGATCTAGGAGTCTGGCATATATTAAAAACACTTAGAATCAGCCATTAACAGGATACACGAGTGGAGCAAAGAGTCTGGATTTACCTTCTCCCTTGACAAAACTTGCTGCATGCACTTTACTCGCTCACGAAACAGCGATGCACCTCCTGTGTTCACTTTAGAGCAAGTTCCACTAAAATATGTTGACCGCACAAGATTTCTAGGTGTAACGTTGGATCCTAAATTGACCTGGAGCTTTCACCTCAAAGACCTGAGAGAAAAATGCATGAAAAAACTGAACATACTAAGAATTTTAGCCAATAGTAAGTGGGGAGCTGAACAAGCGACACTCCTGAAAATATATAAAGTCTTAATACGTTCAAAAATGGATTATGCATGCTTAGTGTATATTTCAGCAAAACCTGCACTTCTGAGTGCACTTGACACAGTGCATCACACTGGCCTTCGCCTTGCCACTGGAGCATTCCGTTCAACCCCTGTGATCAGTCTTTCAGTAGAAACAGGTACCAGGTCAAAGGTACAACACACCTGAGTAATTTTTTTAAAATTCAACTTTTATGTTCTTCTGCTACATTTTTTTAAAAATAATTAAATTGGTTGCATCAATTGTTCAAATAATTTAAAAAATAATAAATGAAATAAGTTCAAACTGACTTTATCAATCTTGAGTGTAGCAGTTCAAACCTATCGCCCCTTATCGTTCCACTTGAAGTTGTCAGACCCCATCGAAAAGTGCAGGCATGGAAAATGTCCAATACGGGCTGGCCTAAAGGGAAACCTCGTAAATGTCCATTGTTTAAGATCCAATATTTGAATAAACAAACTTTAAGTGACAAGTTTACGAGAGAAGATGAAAATTTGTATGATATTGATGTTGAAGACATTGTGGCTAAACTTCCATACCCTACTATTCCTAGTGGATCTGCTTGACAGTTAAAACGTTTATCGATTGGACTGGATTTTTCAGCCTATTAAGCATAACATAATATCAATAATAGCTTTTTTATTATGCTTACGTCCATGACCTGTATTTATTAAACTTACAATTAATTACAATATTACTGAATACAATTTTTTTTCTGCACTGCTGTGTTGTTTTTACGTGGTCAGAGGTACAACACCCCATGGTCAAAGGTACAACTACATGTTGTACCTTTGACCACTGTACGATTATTTTTTAAAAAAATAATAAAACATATTAAATGTAAAGATAAAACCTTGAAAAAATTAAATACGATAAACAATAGAATACTAATTACAATGAAATAAAAAAAAAATGAATTTAGCCTTAATATTGAAGCTAAAAAAAATTCTGCAAAGTGGTCAAAGGTACAACACCTGCCCCTATATATATATATATATATATATATATATATATATATATATATATATATACAAATTAGAACCACCGTCATTTTCGGTCTCTAGGGGTTCTGAAACACAAAATTTTCTAGTCGGCACTTCCGGATTGTTTCATGAGATCAACCTTATAAGCGCGGCTCCTCCCTATGAAGGGAGGGAGGAACCGCGCTAAAATTTGTATAAAAGAACGAAGCCAAAAGATTCGAATTTTAAATATTGATTTATTCCATAAAGATCGTACGATGGAAAATTGTTTGAGAGGAGATGGTTGATGCGAAGGTAGAATTGGCCAGGGTTTAGTCCTGGGATCTTAATAAAACTACATTTTTTGTAGGAAAATGAGTTGTATTTTTTGCCGACGTAAAAATGCACCGGTTCCCAATATATCACCAATGTTAAGCAACGTCGGGCGTGGCCAGTTCCTGAATGGGTGACCGACCACCCATGTTCTGTTGGTATTATGAAACGGTGGCAACCTGTAGATAGCCCGGCGTTAATAGCCCAGACGTTGATATGCCGTTAAAAAATTATACGTAGGAGAGGTTGAATGATACATTTGGTAAGTGTGTGTTATAGCTAGAGCTTAAATTAGAGGTAGATTATTACAGATTTAATACATATATGAGTAACACAGAAATATATATAAAATTCTTAAGTACATAAAAGAACGAAGCCAAAAGATTCGAATTTTAAATATTGATTTATTCCATAAAGATCGAAGGAATAATTATGGAATAAATAAATTTTAAATATTGATTTATTCCATAAAGGGTGGTAACCTATAGATAACCCATCCTAAAATTTTTAGTTAATAATATATGGACGTTAAAATTAAAATTAAATTAATTAAGTACATAATGAAAATAGGCTTAGCAATGAGAAGAAGGAAAACCATGCTTCAGGGTTGTGCAATCATTTGTGAATGTGGTGGATTGTGGTAAGCTTGAGAAAACGAACCCTTTTCCCACAGCCCTGATGAAGGCTTGAACTTCTAGCCGAAACCTTGGACAAAAATAAAACACAGTCTCTTATAAAAAATGTAGTTTTATTACCACCGAATCCTGACAAATTCTACCTCCAAAAAGTCCGACTCGCAGGAACTGCGTCATCTTAGCGCGGTTACGTGCATCTTGAAGAAATGGAATAGATTAGCATCACAAATCACAGGAAACTGACAGCCACTGCCATCATGATTACCACAGCCACTCCAAACTTATTACCAATACCTTTCATCGTTTGTTAGCTTATTTTACTACAATACTAATTTTACTGATAAATGCAATTTAAAACTAGAAACAAACAATTAATAAGTGAGACAAAGAAAGAGAAAAACCATTTCAATACAACAAAACAAACACTTTTTAAGTTTTAAGCGCTTATATCGCTCATTGACGTAGTCCCATCGAATATTGCTTCAGAACATTTTTTGTAGAGAATTTAGTAAGTATTCGAATGGTCACTTTCCGCTTACTACGATTTCCCAACCGTTATCGAGATATTTACGAAAAATGTATGGAGATCCGAAAACTTTTCGCGTCTATTAATAAAATATTTTTTTTTTTCGCATACTTCCTTAACTTCAAATATAACCAAAATTTAATCGTCTTAGTTGGGATTAATTTCCAAGATGTAGAAAATATTTCAATTGAATCCCGCGATTCTAAGTACTCACAAAAAAATAATGACTTACAAAAACATTGATTCCACTTTTCTCAGAAACGGTTACAGATATCGCCTTAAAAATGGTTTCATTCGTTTTCTTATGTTAACAAACCTATAAAAGAAGTACCTACAAGCATATAAACTCAAAAACGTAAGCGTTACGATTTTTTTTTGCGCCAATTTCGCCCCAAACACTATCTTCTAGTGGGCGGATTCTGCTGGTTAACGAACTTGACGTTTCAAATTAGAAGACAGATTTTTGTGCTAAATTTCATCAAAATCGGACCATTTTTGAGCCGTCAGGAGCGCGAACAGACAAGCATATATATAAATATATACTTACATATATATACATATATATATATATATGTATATATATATATATATATATATATATATATGTATATATATATATATATATATATATATATATATATATACAAATTTTAGCCACCTATATTTTCGTGATCTATAGGGCCTGAAACGTGAAAGTTTCTAGTCGGCACTTCCGGATTGCGTTATGAGGTTAACCTCATAAGCGGGTTCTCCCTAATAAGCGGGTTATGGAGATAGGGAGGAACCGCGCTAATACTATTTATTTTATTGTTTATGATTTGTTCTTTTATTACAGTTTCGGCTACCACAATTTCATCTGATTTAGGAAATATTTTATAGAAAGTGTGTACATTTATTAGAGAGATCAAGAAAAATTCAGGTTTAAGAGGAATTATACCTTGTAGGATCAAAATCAAAATTATTTTATTGAATTTATAAATAACAAATAATTCAATATTTTTCAATTCTTTATATAAATATTTTTATATGGGATGTTAAAGTATAAAAAAAAAGAAATAAGATTCAATTCTTCGAAAAAAAAAAACAAAAAACAAAAACAAGACGGCGTTGTGTCCGACGAACGGAAACCCTCGTTTTCACGGGCGATAGTTTTAGAAAAACTAAAATTATTTCGCAGGTAAAATCTTCTAGTAAAGTAGGTAGTATTTTTAAAAAATATTAATTTTTTCGAAAATGGTGAACAATTCTTCATTATATATTAAACAATTCGTCGAAAATCGGTCTTATAAACGCAATAATTCCATATTCCATATTTATTTATTTATTGATAGATAATGTCCGCATATAAAGCGAAGAGCATTCAATACCTTGTAATAAGCTGATGTAGGCGCTGTATTAAACGATATCACTCCAAAATATTAGCACACACATAGGTAAGTATTGAAGTATGAATAGTCAAG
Source organism: Gonocerus acuteangulatus (assembly GCA_946811695.1). Classification (NCBI taxonomy): domain Eukaryota; kingdom Metazoa; phylum Arthropoda; class Insecta; order Hemiptera; family Coreidae; genus Gonocerus; species Gonocerus acuteangulatus. The sequence continues at coordinate 5,671,599 of OX328128.1, read as the reverse complement.
AAAACAAAAATTGAATAAATTACTAGAAAATAAATTAAAAAATAAAGTTTAAGTTAATAAGTTAAGCTAATTTTTGAATTAGTTGAGTGATATAGTTATTCATTTTTAGCACTTTCCTCCGAAGGAAAGTAGCTATTGAGGTTGGACTCATGACGGAATTTTTGAAAAATTTCTTCAAATCTTTATCGATCCTACCTAGTAGACACCGAAAATTACCCCCATTAAAATTTATATATATCTATATATATGTTGTTTTTCAAGTTACTTCGCTGGGAATTAAATGTGTTGTTCATTCGGCATCTGTCTCCAGCGGTCTTGCTCCTCCTAACATCGCAATATTTCGCCGGATTCCTCTCCGGCTTCTTCGGGCCTTCACTCATCGTGGCGTATAAAGGGAGCCCAGACCAAGGACGGACTCATTCCCTGACCGAAAAGGCGTATAAAGGGAGCCCAGACCAAGGACGGACTCATTCCCTTACCGAATAGCGTATAAAGGGGCCCAGACCAAGGACGGACTCATTCCCTTACCGACCAGCAAGGATGAGTGAAGGCCCGAAGAAGCCGGAGAGGAATCCGGCGAAATATTGCGATGTTAGGAGGAGCAAGACCGCTGGAGACAGATGCCGAATGAACAACACATCTATATATATATATATATATATATATATATATATATATATATATATATATATATATATATATACAGGGTGTCCCGTAAATGTCTAGTCATATTGTGAGGGGTGATAGAGGACCCTTAGGGGAACAAAAAATGTTCTATGACAATTTCCCGAATTCTCGCCCATAAGGGAGAAAACGTCGTTTTATTGTTTTATCTAGACAAACATGGTTTTTAGAAACATAATCGTTGTAGCTCCGTCCCAGGTGGTACTACTAGAAAGGGAGTGAAACCAATCGAAAGCTGAGTAAATTTACTATAAGACTAGTTCGGAGTAAACGAAAAAATGAATGAATGTAAGTATGTATATCTTACAAAAAGAAGGCAATTCTAAATTTCCTAACATTTTATTGATATTTCTTTCCAGCGTTACTCCTCAATGGGCAGGATCTGAGATTTCCGGGTTTCAGAAAAACTTCCTCATTTAACCAGCTTTCCATTCATGTATCACAACCCTGTGTTATTGAAGTATTTGAACGGTTTAAGTACAAAAGTTTAAAAAAAAAAACATGGATCTGTGAAAAGAAAATTATATTTTTTTCTTCAGTTTATTCAAAAAGCTGAAGGGAAATATTTTTTTTATAAATGTTTACATAAATATTAAGTAAATATTTACTTAAAAGAATAAAAAACGAATATAAAAAAAATCCTAAAACAGTAAATAAATAAAATACACATTTATTTTGAATTTGTTAATTCAGGTAACTAATACTGGGTCCAGGAGGCGGCCATTAAGGAACCCCAACCATACATTAACCTCAAAAATTATTATTTTTACCTAGATCACGCATTTGAACACCTTTTTACAGGTACTTATATTTAGAAAACAAATGCTTTGCCTTAAATTAATACTGATGGCTACGCTTGTGAAACTCACTGGGATTCTGAGCCCATGCGTTTTTGTTGTGGTAATTAAAAATTCTATCCCTCATAAATAATATGTACATAGTCCTGTAAAAATGTGTTCAAATGCGTGATATAGGTAAAATAGTAATTTTTGAGGTTAATGTATGGTTGGGGTTCCTTAATGGCCGCCTCCTGGACCCAGTATTAGTTACCCGAATTGATAAATTCAAAATAAACGTGTATTTTATTTATTTACTGTTTTAAGATTCTTTTTTTATATCCGTGGAAGTAATTTTTTTTATTCTTTTAAGTAAATATTTACTTAATATTTATGTAAACATTTATAAAAAAAATATTTCCCTTCAGATTTTTGAATAAACTGAAGAAAAAAATATAATTTTCTTTTCACAGATCCATGTTTTTTTTTTAAACTTTTGTACTTAAACCGTTCAAATACTTCAATAACACAGGGTTGTGATACATGAATGGAAAGCTGGTTAAATGAGGAAGTTTTTCTGAAGCCCGGAAATCTCAGATCCTGCCCATTGAGGAGTAACGCTGGAAAGAAATATCAATAAAATGTTAGGAAATTTAGAATTGCCTTCTTTTTGTAAGATATACATACTTACATTCATTCATTTTTATGTTTACTCCCAACTAGTCTTATAGTAAATTTACTCAGCTTTCGATTGGTTTCACTCCCTTTCTAGTAGTACCACCTGGGACGGAGCTACAACGATTATGTTTCTAAAAACCATGTTTGTCTCGATAAAACAATAAAACGACGTTTTCTCCCTTATGGGCGAGAATTCGGGAAATCGTCATAGAACATTTTTTGTTCCCCTAAGGGTCCTCTATCACCCCTCTCAATATGACTAGACATTTACGGGACACCCTGTATATAGATATATGCATATATGTATATATATGTGTCTGTTAACACGATAGCGGCCAGAGTTTTTGTTTTTTCGTCACGAAACTTGGTATATAGCATTCGATTAGCAAACGATTGAACGAGTTCGTTAACCAACAAAATCGGTCCACCGGAAGGGGGGGTTTACCCCGTACCCAAAACACTAATTTGACCATTTCAACCGTAATATTTGTTATATTTCAACGAAACTTGGTATTCGTAGTGGTAATACAGAGAGAAAAGTGAGATATAAAAATGAACTAAATCGGTTCATAAGGAGGGGGGGTTTACTCCGGACCAACAATACCAATTCGCCACTACCAGCCGTGATTTTTGGTGTATTTCGACGAAACTCGGTATTCATAGTGGTAATCTACAGGTAAATATGTGTTGTAAAAATAAACTAAATCGGTTCATTAGGAGGGGGGTTTACTCCGGACCCAAATTACTAATATACTCATACTGGTCGTAATTTCTGCTGTATTGTAACGAAACGCGGTATACTTCGTAGGTAACTCATTAGAAAGAAGTGTTGTAAAAATGAGCTGAATCGGTCAATCGGAAAGGGGGGGTTTACTTTCTAATATATTTCAATAGATAAGCCAGCCAGACATAGGTTCACAAAGGCGCCGCAAGGAGCGCTAGAGGGACTGTATCCGGTTCCTGCGTTAGATCAAAATACGATAATATGAGGTTTTTTGTATTTATTACGTAGTGTAGTAGGTACCATGTGTAAACATAACTCTGGAAGGAAATTAATAATTTATCAGTTACTCATTACAAAATTAAAAGAGAACTATTCATGTTTTTATTTTATTTATGTAGGATATTTTAAGCAAATTGTTCTGGAAAGCAGTCTACGCTACCCAAATTCTGAGGAAAGTGCTTAGTTATGCAGCTCCTGCGTGACGGACTTTTTCAAATATGTCAATGCTGTGTCAATATGATGGCTGCCTTCCGAAAGTATGTCTGTCAGGTCATGAGGAATGTCCAAGTTATGCCGTAACCGAGTCTGTTAGAATGTTTTACAGTAAGGACTATGTTGCAAGTCGTACATTTAGGTTTGTAATCAGGAACCCATGTGTTATGCGTGTGTGGCCGATTCTTAGCCGTTATAATTCAATGAATCGAAAAAACTGTACGTACTTTACTAGCAAATATCATTAGGAAGCTGCAGTTAAAATTTGAAGTTGATTGGGCGAAAATTGAAGACGCCAGAGTATCGCCCGGTTTGAAAAACATAGTTTTGAGAAAACGGCTTTAAAGTTTCTAAAATTTTTTTTCCCCTATTTATTTTTTTATACTTTCTTGTAATAATAAATTTTGAAATGTATTGAAGGAGGACCAAAAAAAAAAACTTAAGAATTAAAAAGAGACCAATCAAAGTTCGTTAAAAAAATGATCTTAAAATCAGCACCGCGTTCCCTCGGAATGGAGACTTCACTCGGAAAATCGTATTTTTTTACCGTTTGACATTTTTTCCTTCACATAAACTCTCTTGGATATAATTTTTGGTTAGTCAAGGACGAATGTTAGCTCATAAAAAGAAATGGTAAAATAAAGTTACAAGGTTTTATTACACCTGAAGAACATATTGTGTTCCTTTGATTAGACTAAGGAAAAGACAATTGTAAATCTTGGGGGTAATAAATGGTGTAATAGGGGATTTCTTCGGCTGTTATTGGGGTTAGTTTTATTATTACGGGTGTTGAGGGTAATATTACAACCCCCCCCCCCGTTCGTTTTATTACAGGATTCCCCTCCGGATTTTTAGGGTAGAAACACACATACAGCGGAGCGGAGAGCAGCGGCAAGCTTTGGAGTGCACATAAAGGTGCGCGCGCGTCAGAAAGTGAAAACGGATAGGGGTCCGTATATAAAGTGTTAAGTCTTCACTGAACCTCCCCCCCCCTTAACACACAATCCTTAGGGTACGTTCATGGTGAGGATTCATTCTGCGATGCTACGATAGCTACTCCCATGAGCGCTTCCCCGATGTATTCTACATCGATGGAGGGTGTTCATGCTGACTCACCATTGCATTGGTTCTTGCTGGGAGTAATGTAACCTTCAACAGTGAATTAGCTTTTGTTTATGAAAAAGCTCTGTTTATGTTAGTGAGAAAAAATGAGCCTTTACAATTAGTTCGCGATGTTCCTGAGAAAGAAAAAGGGATTGGTTTCTTACTCGGAAAAATTAATGGAATCCTATTAATTTTAGCGAGTTGGATAGACTAGAGTCGCTTAAATTAATATAATTCTATTAATTACGAGTTGGATTGGCTAGAGTTTTCTTATATCTTCTTGAGCGAGTGGAGCGTAGCGTAGCGATCGGAAACGCATATCATGTATTGCTTAATAAATGTAAAAGATCCAAAAAAGAGAGAGAGAGAAAAGGAATAAAATATGTTTGTTTACAAATATCGTTGTTTGTTATCCTTCATAACCTGCAAAACAGTCAACTTTAATGCTTAATAACTTTTTTCATAGTTGAGAGAATTGATTTTGATCATATTAACCTTTTTATTAATAAATATTACTTGCCATTATCTAATATGAGTTATAACCGTAGATAACGAGTCAAGTAGTAAAAGATAACCAGCAAAGAACCTGTAAGCTAATCAGTAAGCTTATCAGCGAGTACGAGTAACTGTTATAAATCACTACTGCTACTTCAAAAGTAACTGGATGTGGTCTTCGCAAAAAGACCCAATTTTCTTTCATCTCGACAAAAAATCTCGACGAAATAACCAAAAAAGAATGATCACACAAGATGAAGTAATGAGAGAGGGTAGGTGACCTGCGCACTAGAGTCCTTTTGAAGGAACCAATCACAGTCAGGCCCACATCGCGGCTTCCCTCCTCACTGCGAGGAGAAAACAAAATATTTGTTCTTCCCCGCGGTCACTGCGCGAGTGCGAGAATAGCATCGGAAGTAAGGATCCTCACTATGAACACTCCCACCTTAATACATGTGTTTGTTTTACATCGGGGCACCGCTCATCGGAGTAGCTATCGTAGCATCGCAGAATGAATCCTCACCATGAACGTACCCTTACTAACACTCACTGAGATGCAGGCTTCCATGCCCGTGGGGTTTCGCATTCCATGGGAGATGGCAAGACTGTCCTCGGAAAGAAGGACCTACTACACAAAGCTCCAGTCCTGCTATAAAGTGCATGAGTCTCACTCTATTATAGAATACCTCCAAATTCTGGTAGCTCTTTAGCACACCATCTAACTATATGACCACTACGCTGCGACAGGCGACCACAACCTGATTCCTGCCACCAACTGCACATACAGTGGAGTGGATTTCTCACTCGTGGGTGAAATCATAACAGGTGACCAAAGTAAACAAAGTCCATCCACAAAAAAGCATTCAATGCCAGACGATTTTTGGCGTTTTATAATAGTTCAATTTTTTTTTTCAATTTATTTGCTTTTGAGTTTCAACTCATAGCACTTATATAATTCCGTTAGTTACTACGTTAGTAATATTAAATTATTCATAGGTGAGGTTACAAAAATAAAACAGTAAAATAAAACATTAACACAACTTAAATTCTTTACTTCATATAACTATGTGAAAATAATAATAATAAAAAATATAAATGAAGCAATTAAAATAAAATATATATTTATTCTTAGCTCTTATTTAAATTAAATAATATTTAATAGTAATAGGTTTTTATTTATTATTTATTAGAGTTATTAATATATTATTCATAATTACATTTTAATCGTTTAGCATTTCTGAACTTAGTTTTAATATCTTCAAAATAAAGCTGGCAAATCTGATAAACGTTTCTTTGCTATTACATAGAGAATTGCAAGAAATGTATTCTCTTCAGTGGTTGGAATGGTAGGATTTATAATAGTTTTATAATAGGACGGAACACCAAGATATGCCGATATCATAGCCTTCCCTAAAAACGACGAATCGCCATTTATCCTCGATCCGACGGTACGCTATGAAACTAATGGCACCAAAGAGGCCGAAAAAGTAGAAGCCGAATAGAAATCCATATATTCAAAATGCACGGCATACTACGAAGAGAAGTCTCAAGAGCAATACGGGACGAGAAAATATATTGTTAAAGGACTGTGGTTCGGATCAAGAGGGACCATACCGAAGAGCACAGCCATCTTCCTCGAAGGACTCGGAGCTTCATCAGATCACCTGGCAGCATTAGCAGAGTCTATATTAGTGGACATTGGGAATAATCTCCAATCATATCTATAGTCACTGAGTGCTTATCATCCATTCACACTGTTGTCTTATATACTTTCGTCTTCTTCTTATTTCTATCAATTCCTTCTCATCCATCACTATCTCCTTCTTTCGTCTCCATCTGCTTTATTCTCTATTCCTTATTTCTAAATCCTTACATCTTCAGCCTGAAAATTTACCCTATTTCCGAATGGATGATAAGCACGCTGTGTACCTAGCAACCCTATTTCCGAATGGATGATAAGCACGCTGTGTACCTAGCAACCCTATTTCCGACTGGATGATAAGCACGCTGTGTACCTAGCAACCCTATTTCCGAATGGATGCTAGCACGCTGTGTACCTAGCAACCCTATTTCCGAATGGATGATAAGCACGCTGTGTACCTAGCAACCCTATTTCCGACTGGATGATAAGCACGCTGTGTACCTAGCAACCCTATTTCCGAATGGATGCTAGCACGCTGTGTACCTAGCAACCCTATTTCCGAATGGATGCTAGCACGCTGTGTACCTAGCAACCCTATTTCCGAATGGATGATAAGCACGCTGTGTACCTAGCAACCCTATCTCCGAATGGATGCTAGCACGCTGTGTACCTAGCAACCCTATTTCCGAATGGATGCTAGCACGCTGTGTACCTAGCAACCCTATTTCCGAATGGATGATAAGCACGCTGTGTACCTAGCAACCCTATTTCCGAATGGATGCTAGCACGCTGTGTACCTAACAACCCTATTTCCGAATGGATGATAAGCACGCTGTGTACCTAGCAACCCTATTTCCGACTGGATGCTAGCACGCTGTGTACCTAACAACCCTATTTCCGAATGGATGATAAGCACGCTGTGTACCTAGCAACCCTATTTCCGAATGGATGCTAGCACGCTGTGTACCTAGCAACCCTATTTCCGAATGGATGATAAGCACGCTGTGTACCTAGCAACCCTATCTCCGAATGGATGCTAGCACGCTGTGTACCTAGCAACCCTATTTCCGAATGGATGCTAGCACGCTGTGTACCTAGCAACCCTATTTCCGAATGGATGATAAGCACGCTGTGTACCTAGCAACCCTATCTCCGAATGGATGCTAGCACGCTGTGTACCTAGCAACCCTATTTCCGAATGGATGATAAGCACGCTGTGTACCTAGCAACCCTATTTCCGAATGGATGATAAGCACGCTGTGTACCTAGCAACCCTATTTCCGACTGGATGATAAGCACGCTGTGTACCTAGCAACCCTATTTCCGAATGGATGATAAGCACGCTGTGTACCTAGCAACCCTATCTCCGAATGGATGCTAGCACGCTGTGTACCTAGCAACCCTATTTCCGAATGGATGATAAGCACGCTGTGTACCTAGCAACCCTATTTCCGAATGGATGATAAGCACGCTGTGTACCTAGCAACCCTATTTCCGAATGGATGCTAGCACGCTGTGTACCTAGCAACCCTATTTCCGAATGGATGATAAGCACGCTGTGTACCTAGCAACCCTATTTCCGAATGGATGCTAGCACGCTGTGTACCTAGCAACCCTATTTCCGAATGGATGATAAGCACGCTGTGTACCTAGCAACCCTATCTCCGAATGGATGCTAGCACGCTGTGTACCTAGCAACCCAATATAATTGGGGAGCCCATTTTATTTCATTTTAAATAAAGTTTTCTCACTCTAGTTGTTGTAATAATTTTACATTAACTGTCAGGTTGATTGAAAAGGGTTTATTTGGTACAAAAAATACAAACAAAACCCAAAATTAAGATCACAATGTCCAATATTAATGTGGGATCGTGAGCTCGAAAAAAGAAACAAAATTGTTCTGAAGTAAAACGTTGCACTCCGCTTCGCTGTTTGTTCGCAAGGTTCCATAGGATTGCGTGGAGTTTATCCTTGCGCTCCAAAAAGCTGCACTGCGTTCCGCTGTATGTGTGTTTCTACCGTTTTGTTTGTTTGTTTAGATAATATGGGGCGAAAAACCTCGCGGTCGTCAGCGCCCTACCATGTTATTGTAACCCACAAACCAGTCATCCCATGTTTCTGGTGTAGGTGCTTTCCTTAGGAATTCAGGGAGTTTATATATATATATATATATATATATATATATATATATATATATATATATATATCTTTTCTCCTTCTCTCTTCTTTCTTTTCTTCTTTTTTCCCCTTCTTTTTTTTTTATTTTATTTTTTTATGCCTGCATATATATACCACCTATATACCTATACAAACTTATACCTACATGACATAAACTTATCTTATATTTCTGCAAACAAGTTAGCATCTTTGATGAACTTGATGACGTTTTTTATAGTTTTTATTAGAATTAGTTGTAATAATTTTACAATAACTGTCAGGTTGATTGAAAAGGGTTTATTTGGTACAAAGAATACAATCAAAATCCAAAATTAAGATCACAATGTCCAATATTACTGTGGGATCGTGCGCTCGAAAAAACAAACAGGATTGTTCTGAAGTAAAACGTTGCGCTCCGCTCCGCTGTTTGTTTGCAAGGTCCCATTGGAATGCATGGAGTTGATCCTTGCGCTCCAAAAAGCTGCGCTGTGCACCGCTGCGTTCCGCTGTAAATGTGTTTCTACCGTTTGTTTGTTTGTTTAGATAATATGGGGCGAAAAACCTCGCGGTCGTCAGCGCCCTACCATGTTATTGTAACGCACAAACCACTCATCCCATGTTCCTGGTGAAAGGCGTGCTTTCCTTAGGAAGTCAGGGATTTTTTTATTTTTTTTTTTTAAATATAAATTAGACCTTGCACTGTGTATATATTTTTCTGTATATTCTACTATTCAGGGGATGTCCCCTAAATATTCTACCGTTTTACTCAGAAAGGCGAACGAAAAGGCCAAAATTGTTCAACCGTAAAGGTGGGCCCGATAGAAGATTGGAAATATAACGGAAATGGAAAGAAAAAATAAAATTATAGTTGGAGGAAAAAAAGTTGGTTTTCGCTGAAAAAATCTAGATTTTATGAAAAATATATATTTTGAATGTCTCGTAATGCTTATTGGGGGCATTCTTCAGGTAAAAATGAATGTAAAAAGTTAACATAAAGAGAATAACCAACCAATAAAGAACGTAGATAAGTATTAGGCAATCAAAATAAGTTATAACACATTTTTTTAGTATTACGAGTGTTGATGGTAACATTACAAGCCCTCTTCGTTCTATGTCATAATATTATTTTTATTTGCGGTTCATTTCAACTATGATGGCAGACCCTGAATTACAACAAATACACTGTGATTTTGTCCCACATAGAATTTCAAAAGGCAAAATTTCAAATTTTTAAATTTAAACGTCCATTTATTATTAAAACGAATTTTAACCTGTACTGGTTAAACTCCTGTTTCTGCTAACCTATAGATAACGGGTTATCTTTTGGTTATCTGTTCCTTGACGCTGGTCCGGAGCGCCCCAGCGTCAAGAAACATTTTACTTTGATTACTTATCAATTGATGAATAACATATATTAAGACGAAAACCGTGTTAAAATAAACTGCACAAAATTATATAGTAGCGTTAATTTTGATGATACAATATTTAACGCAATAAAAGCTACTTATCTGCCTAACTTTTTAAGCGGTTGTTGTGTTTTTTTTTTCTCTCCAACGGAAACAAGCACAGTTACCTCCACATGGTGTTTCCTGGGTAACTTTAAAGTCCGTGCAATAATAAGCTCTTTCTTGACACTGGTCCGGAGCGCCCCAACGTCAAGAAACATTATGCATTAATTACTTATCAATTTATGAATAACATATAGTATGACGTGGTATAATAAAATGTACAAAATTATGTAGTAGCGTTAATTTTGATCATATCTTATTTAACTCAATAAAAAAATACTAATCGGCCGTGGTGAAGCACGGGTATTCAACTAGTAACCTATATAAATAAAAGTCTGCACTTTTGCTTTTATTAACAGCTGTTTTAATTATTAATTTTGTAATTAATTTCCTTCCAGAGTTTTGTGTATGCGTGGTACTACACTACGTAATAAATACACAAAGCTTAACATATTCATCTATTGATCTTGATGATTTTCGTGAACCTACGTTACCAGAATTCTCCTGGTTTGGCGGGAGAATTCAATTCAAACATAGTACAAAGGAACCCCCCCCCCCTTCCAATAGACCGATTTAGTTCATTTTCACAACAATCTTATTAGATACCCAGGACGTATACATGGTTTCGTAACAATACAACCGAAATTACGACCGGTATAAGGAAATTAATAATTTCTGTCCGGAGTAAACCCCCCTTTCTAGTCAACAGATTTAGTTTATTTTTACAACAAATTTTTCTCTTCAGTTGACCACAACAAATACCGAGTTTCGTTGAAATATAACAAAAATTATGGCTGGTATTGACAAATAACTACTTTGGCTCCGGAGTAAACCCCCCCTCCGGATGGACCGATTTTGTTGGTTAACGAACTCGTTCAATTGTTTGATGGGGGGATAATACATACCAAGTTTCGTAGCGAAAAAACAAAAACTCTGGCCTTTATCGTGTTAACGGACACATATATAACTATATATATATATATATATATATATATATATATATATATATATATATATATATATTAATTTTAACTGAGGTTATTTTCGGTGTCTCCTAGGTGGGATCGATAAAGATTCGAAGAAATTTTTCAAAAATTCCGTCATGAGTGCAACCTCAATAGCCTGGGATGAGTGCAACCTACGGAGGAAAGTGCTAAAAGCAGTGCTGCATCGCAAATGCAAATAAAATGTAAATCTAAAAATAGTTAAAAACTAAAAGATATTGTGTTTATTCTTTATATGTTCGGCTATGTAAATGTTCGGCTATGTTAATTTCTCGTAACATTGTAAGATAGTGGATATTTGTGGGCTATCAACCGTCAAGAGGTAAATAATGTATGTACAATACAGAGTCATGTAAGGACTAGTTAAGCTCTCTGAAAGCATGAGTAACAGGAGTATTGCTATGTTATAAACATCTATCAAGAGTCCTATTAATTATATAAGACCTTATAATATGCTTCAAGTGTAGTTCTGTAATTACTGGAATGATTTTTAATAATTGTACAAACATAAAAAAAAAAATAAACTAATGATTAAGTAAAACAAAAATCCTTATTTTTGTTAAGAACTTCTCTTGATTTATGCAGCCCCTTAGAGAAGGACTATTTTTTGTCGGATAGAAGTGGTAAATTTGTTATTGTCCCCAAGTGAGGGGAGAAGTGGGAAGGGTACAACACTTTTACAATGGAAGCTGGCAGAGTACCAGCTGGAGTCTAGGGATTGGGGTGTGCTATTCCAGCTCATCTCACCAGCCTGCATGGCGTCGTCACCTCTCCTTCCATACCTAGCATGTAGACTACCAGCTGGAGTCTAGGGATAGGGGTGTGCTATTCCAGCTCATCTCACCAGCCTGCATGGCGGCGTCACCTCTCCTCCATACTTAGCATGTATAGTACCAGCTGGAGTCTAGGGATAGGGGTGTGCTATTCCAGCTCATCTCGCCAGCCTGCATGGCGGCGTCACCTCTCCTCCATACTTAGCATGTATAGTACCAGCTGGAGTCTAGGTATAGGGGTGTGCTATTCCAGCTCACCTCGCCAGCCTGCATGGCGGCGTCACCTCTCCTCCATACTTAGTATGTATAGTACCAGCTGGAGTCTAGGGATAGGGGTGTGCTATTCCAGCTCATCTCACCAGCCTGCATGGCGGCGTCACCTCTCCTCCATACTTAGCATGTATAGTACCAGCTGGAGTCTAGGGATAGGGGTGTGCTGTTCCAGCTCATCTCGCCAGCCTGCATGGCGGCGTCACCTCTCCTCCATACCTAGCATGTAGAGTACCAGCTGGAGTCTAGGGATAGGGGTGTGCTATTCCAGCTCATCTCGCCAGCCTGCATGGCGGCGTCACCTCTCCTTCCATACCTAGCATGTAGACTACCAGCTGGAGTCTAGGTATAGGGGTGTGCTATTCCAGCTCACCTCGCCAGCCTGCATGGCGGCGTCACCTCTCCTCCATACTTAGCATGTATAGTACCAGCTGGAGTCTAGGGATAGGGGTGTGCTATTCCAGCTCATCTCACCAGCCTGCATGGCGGCGTCACCTCTCCTCCATACTTAGCATGTATAGTACCAGCTGGAGTCTAGGGATAGGGTGTGCTATTCCAGCTCATCTCGCCAGCCTGCATGGCGGCGTCACCTCTCCTCCATACTTAGCATGTATAGTACCAGCTGAGCAATTCATAAGTAATCAAAGTATAATGTTTCTTGACACTGAGGCGCTTCGGACCCGTATCAACAAAGGGATCATCTAGAGATACCCCGTTATCTATATATATCTATATACCAGCAATAGAAGTTAACCGGTAGAAGTTCGCTGTCAATAATAATTGGACACTAAAATTTAAAAATTTATGTTTTCAAGATTTCTTTTGAAAACACACATAATATTTGTGAGTATTCGTATCCAAGAAGTGTTCTGACTGGGGATGCTGATGGGTGAAAAGGCTGTGCAAGCGGTCGGGATATTATTACCTCGGCCTAAACTCTAGGAGGGACAAACTTACAGTTTATTTCTTGTAATTGAAGGACTGTCATCATAGTTGAAATTAACCTCAATTAAATTTGTTTTTTCTTCTTTTAAGGCATGTCAGCCACACGGGCGATTTATGCCTTGATTAAGGTGACAGATAGCGCCATCACCACCGACAGGACCCGACCAGGCGAGGGCACGCCCACCGATATCATAGGCCCCCCACTCGATGAGGGTTTACAGTAAACTGCAGATATTACATGAGATGAGCTTGTGACCAAGGGTCTGTTCGGTGGGACCAGGCCGACTAGACCCTCCAAGCTCATGGACCCTTTGGTCCTGAGGGCCCACGACACCGGAAGACCCACTCCCACCCGACCGGCACCATGCCGGAGCAGGGTCGCCCCCACCACCCCAATCTATAATAGTTAATGTTTAAATGAGGCTAATTCTATGGAGTAAAATGTTTTAGAATTAATTATAATGAAATTGTTGCTATTTAATTCTCATGTTACAGCAAATATATTTATAAAATGACATTATAAAATTTACTTTTTCTTTTGGTAATGTTTTAACTAGTTCAATTTTTGAAATTAATTGGGTATTTTTTAGATAAAGTATTAATTTATTGACTTGAATGGGACTGTTACCATAGCAACCTCGTCCTTCCTCTGGCCTGTAAAAGAAGTCCTCCAAGCCCTGACACCTGCTTTAATTTCCCTTAGTTTGTTATTGTTCTGCTCGTACCACCTAGCTTGCCAGGAAATCCACATCTTGGACTTTATGTGTGCGTGAATATCTGAAAAGAGTTTTTTTTATGGTATTTCATTAGAAACGGCTGCCTTTGCAGCCCGGTCTACTTCCTCATTTTCGGTTATGCCACAGTGACCAGGAATCCAAGAAAAGACAACTGAAACATTGCTTGCTCTGAGTGTTTCTAGGCGTTCCAAAATGTTGACAACAAGTGGATGGTCAGAAAGAGGGTTATTTATTGCTAGGAGTGTTGAGAATTAATACTATGAAATAGATACAGTACGCTGTTCTGTTATCGTCCTAGCAACGCATTCTGCCTAGGCTTGCCTGCTCTAACCAACTAAAAATTCAAACCCCTTTAAAAATACTTAAAAATTCGAATTTCATTTATTTATTTATGAGCTCCGTAACGTAAGGCGATGAGCTCATCAAACACATGATTTCAGTACTTCGTCAAGAAAAACAAAAATTGTCAAAATCAAAATAAAAATAAAAAATCAAATAAATCAAATAAGTTAAATATAAATAAGTAATGTGACAAAATATGCAAAACGTTTAAATAAAATACCACTATAAAAAATAACAAAAGCAGCTTATGGCAAGAATTTCAATGTTAAAATTTTTAAAAGACTTGTGATTACTAATTCAGATTCATTATAGACAAATATAAAGAATATTCAATGCTTGGAAATTAAAATTTAGGTTTACCTAAATCAGGAAAAAAACTAGTACATAGGCTTAGATGAAATTACTGAAGTGGATACTAAAAAAATAAATTACAAAAGACAAAGGAAAATGAACTTAAAATTAAGAATTTTACTTTTAAATTACAAATTGAAAAAAAAAAAAATAATAAAAATAAAATAAAAAAACAGCTGAACTGACTTTATGCCCAATAAAGCGGTTTAGGTTTTGGAAGATCATATGGAGAGTAAAATAGTTTAGAAAATAAATAATAAGTAAAGGTCCTATTAGTAGTAGTAGGTGTTACCGTTTCTTTCCTTTAAGGAAGTCTAGTTGTCTGTTTGTTGGTGTGTTAGTAGGTGTTACCGTTTCTTTCCTTTAAGGAAGTCTAGTTGTCTGTTTGTTGGTGTGTTAGTAGGTGTTACCGTTTCTTTCCTTTAAGGAAGTCTAGTTGTCTGTTTGTTGGTGTGTTAGTAGGTGTTACCGTTTCTTTCCTTTAAGGAAGTCTAGTTGTCTGTTTGTTGGTGTGTTAGTAGGTGTTACCGTTTCTTTCCTTTAAGGAAGTCTAGTTGTCTGTTTGTTGGTGTGTTAGTAGGTGTTACCGTTTCTTTCCTTTAAGGAAGTCTAGTTGTCTGTTTGTTGGTGTGTTAGTAGGTGTTACCGTTTCTTTCCTTTAAGGAAGTCTAGTTGTCTGTTTGTTGGTGTGTTAGTAGGTGTTACCGTTTCTTTCCTTTAAGGAAGTCTAGTTGTCTGTTTGTTGGTGTGTTAGTAGGTGTTACCGTTTCTTTCCTTTAAGGAAGTCTAGTTGTCTGTTTGTTGGTGTGTTAGTAGGTGTTACCGTTTCTTTCCTTTAAGGAAGTCTAGTTGTCTGTTTGTTGGTGTGTTAGTAGGTGTTACCGTTTCTTTCCTTTAAGGAAGTCTAGTTGTCTGTTTGTTGGTGTGTTAGTAGGTGTTACCGTTTCTTTCCTTTAAGGAAGTCTAGTTGTCTGTTTGTTGGTGTGTTAGTAGGTGTTACCGTTTCTTTCCTTTAAGGAAGTCTAGTTGTCTGTTTGTTGGTGTGTTAGTAGGTGTTACCGTTTCTTTCCTTTAAGGAAGTCTAGTTGTCTGTTCGTTGGTGTGTTAGTAGGTGTTACCGTTTCTTTCCTTTAAGGAAGTCTAGTTGTCTGTTCGTTGGTGTGTTAGTAGGTGTTACCGTTTCTTTCCTTTAAGGAAGTCTAGTTGTCTGTTCGTTGGTGTGTTAGTAGGTGTTACCGTTTCTTTCCTTTAAGGAAGTCTAGTTGTCTGTTTGTTGGTGTGTTAGTAGGTGTTACCGTTTCTTTCCTTTAAGGAAGTCTAGTTGTCTGTTTGTTGGTGTGTTAGTAGGTGTTACCGTTTCTTTCCTTTAAGGAAGTCTAGTTGTCTGTTTGTTGGTGTTTTAGTAGGTGTTACCGTTTCTTTCCTTTAAGGAAGTCTAGTTGTCTGTTTGTTGGTGTGTTAGTAGGTGTTACCGTTTCTTTCCTTTAAGGAAGTCTAGTTGTCTGTTTGTTGGTGTGTTAGTAGGTGTTACCGTTTCTTTCCTTTAAGGAAGTCTAGTTGTCTGTTTGTTGGTGTGTTAGTAGGTGTTACCGTTTCTTTCCTTTAAGGAAGTCTAGTTGTCTGTTCGTTGGTGTGTTAGTAGGTGTTACCGTTTCTTTCCTTTAAGGAAGTCTAGTTGTCTGTTTGTTGGTGTGTTAGTAGGTGTTACCGTTTCTTTCCTTTAAGGAAGTCTAGTTGTCTGTTCGTTGGTGTGTTAGTAGGTGTTACCGTTTCTTTCCTTTAAGGAAGTCTAGTTGTCTGTTTGTTGGTGTGTTAGTAGGTGTTACCGTTTCTTTCCTTTAAGGAAGTCTAGTTGTCTGTTTGTTGGTGTGTTAGTAGGTGTTACCGTTTCTTTCCTTTAAGGAAGTCTAGTTGTCTGTTTGTTGGTGTGTTAGTAGGTGTTACCGTTTCTTTCCTTTAAGGAAGTCTAGTTGTCTGTTCGTTGGTGTGTTAGTAGGTGTTACCGTTTCTTTCCTTTAAGGAAGTCTAGTTGTCTGTTTGTTGGTGTGTTAGTAGGTGTTACCGTTTCTTTCCTTTAAGGAAGTCTAGTTGTCTGTTTGTTGGTGTGTTAGTAGGTGTTACCGTTTCTTTCCTTTAAGGAAGTCTAGTTGTCTGTTTGTTGGTGTTTTAGTAGGTGTTACCGTTTCTTTCCTTTAAGGAAGTCTAGTTGTCTGTTTGTTGGTGTGTTAGTAGGTGTTACCGTTTCTTTCCTTTAAGGAAGTCTAGTTGTCTGTTTGTTGGTGTGTTAGTAGGTGTTACCGTTTCTTTCCTTTAAGGAAGTCTAGTTGTCTGTTTGTTGGTGTGTTAGTAGGTGTTACCGTTTCTTTCCTTTAAGGAAGTCTAGTTGTCTGTTCGTTGGTGTGTTAGTAGGTGTTACCGTTTCTTTCCTTTAAGGAAGTCTAGTTGTCTGTTTGTTGGTGTGTTAGTAGGTGTTACCGTTTCTTTCCTTTAAGGAAGTCTAGTTGTCTGTTCGTTGGTGTGTTAGTAGGTGTTACCGTTTCTTTCCTTTAAGGAAGTCTAGTTGTCTGTTTGTTGGTGTGTTAGTAGGTGTTACCGTTTCTTTCCTTTAAGGAAGTCTAGTTGTCTGTTTGTTGGTGTGTTAGTAGGTGTTACCGTTTCTTTCCTTTAAGGAAGTCTAGTTGTCTGTTTGTTGGTGTGTTAGTAGGTGTTACCGTTTCTTTCCTTTAAGGAAGTCTAGTTGTCTGTTCGTTGGTGTGTTAGTAGGTGTTACCGTTTCTTTCCTTTAAGGAAGTCTAGTTGTCTGTTTGTTGGTGTGTTAGTAGGTGTTACCGTTTCTTTCCTTTAAGGAAGTCTAGTTGTCTGTTTGTTGGTGTGTTAGTAGGTGTTACCGTTTCTTTCCTTTAAGGAAGTCTAGTTGTCTGTTCGTTGGTGTGTTAGTAGGTGTTACCGTTTCTTTCCTTTAAGGAAGTCTAGTTGTCTGTTTGTTGGTGTGTTAGTAGGTGTTACCGTTTCTTTCCTTTAAGGAAGTCTAGTTGTCTGTTCGTTGGTGTGTTAGTAGGTGTTACCGTTTCTTTCCTTTAAGGAAGTCTAGTTGTCTGTTTGTTGGTGTGTTAGTAGGTGTTACCGTTTCTTTCCTTTAAGGAAGTCTAGTTGTCTGTTTGTTGGTGTGTTAGTAGGTGTTACCGTTTCTTTCCTTTAAGGAAGTCTAGTTGTCTGTTCGTTGGTGTGTTAGTAGGTGTTACCGTTTCTTTCCTTTAAGGAAGTCTAGTTGTCTGTTTGTTGGTGTGTTAGTAGGTGTTACCGTTTCTTTCCTTTAAGGAAGTCTAGTTGTCTGTTCGTTGGTGTGTTAGTAGGTGTTACCGTTTCTTTCCTTTAAGGAAGTCTAGTTGTCTGTTTGTTGGTGTGTTAGTAGGTGTTACCGTTTCTTTCCTTTAAGGAAGTCTAGTTGTCTGTTCGTTGGTGTGTTAGTAGGTGTTACCGTTTCTTTCCTTTAAGGAAGTCTAGTTGTCTGTTTGTTGGTGTGTTAGTAGGTGTTACCGTTTCTTTCCTTTAAGGAAGTCTAGTTGTCTGTTTGTTGGTGTGTTAGTAGGTGTTACCGTTTCTTTCCTTTAAGGAAGTCTAGTTGTCTGTTTGTTGGTGTGTTAGTAGGTGTTACCGTTTCTTTCCTTTAAGGAAGTCTAGTTGTCTGTTTGTTGGTGTGTTAGTAGGTGTTACCGTTTCTTTCCTTTAAGGAAGTCTAGTTGTCTGTTTGTTGGTGTGTTAGTAGGTGTTACCGTTTCTTTCCTTTAAGGAAGTCTAGTTGTCTGTTTGTTGGTGTGTTAGTAGGTGTTACCGTTTCTTTCCTTTAAGGAAGTCTAGTTGTCTGTTTGTTGGTGTGTTAGTAGGTGTTACCGTTTCTTTCCTTTAAGGAAGTCTAGTTGTCTGTTTGTTGGTGTGTTAGTAGGTGTTACCGTTTCTTTCCTTTAAGGAAGTCTAGTTGTCTGTTTGTTGGTGTGTTAGTAGGTGTTACCGTTTCTTTCCTTTAAGGAAGTCTAGTTGTCTGTTTGTTGGTGTGTTAGTAGGTGTTACCGTTTCTTTCCTTTAAGGAAGTCTAGTTGTCTGTTTGTTGATGTGTTAGTAGGTGTTACCGTTTCTTTCCTTTAAGGAAGTCTAGTTGTCTGTTTGTTGGTGTGTTAGTAGGTGTTACCGTTTCTTTCCTTTAAGGAAGTCTAGTTGTCTGTTTGTTGGTGTGTTAGTAGGTGTTACCGTTTCTTTCCTTTAAGGAAGTCTAGTTGTCTGTTTGTTGATGTGTTAGTAGGTGTTACCGTTTCTTTCCTTTAAGGAAGTCTAGTTGTCTGTTTGTTGGTGTGTTAGTAGGTGTTACCGTTTCTTTCCTTTAAGGAAGTCTAGTTGTCTGTTTGTTGGTGTTTTAGTAGGTGTTACCGTTTCTTTCCTTTAAGGAAGTCTAGTTGTCTGTTTGTTGGTGTGTTAGTAGGTGTTACCGTTTCTTTCCTTTAAGGAAGTCTAGTTGTCTGTTTGTTGGTGTGTTAGTAGGTGTTACCGTTTCTTTCCTTTAAGGAAGTCTAGTTGTCTGTTTGTTGGTGTGTTAGTAGGTGTTACCGTTTCTTTCCTTTAAGGAAGTCTAGTTGTCTGTTTGTTGGTGTGTTAGTAGGTGTTACCGTTTCTTTCCTTTAAGGAAGTCTAGTTGTCTGTTTGTTGATGTGTTAGTAGGTGTTACCGTTTCTTTCCTTTAAGGAAGTCTAGTTGTCTGTTTGTTGGTGTGTTAGTAGGTGTTACCGTTTCTTTCCTTTAAGGAAGTCTAGTTGTCTGTTTGTTGGTGTTTTAGTAGGTGTTACCGTTTCTTTCCTTTAAGGAAGTCTAGTTGTCTGTTTGTTGGTGTGTTAGTAGGTGTTACCGTTTCTTTCCTTTAAGGAAGTCTAGTTGTCTGTTTGTTGGTGTGTTAGTAGGTGTTACCGTTTCTTTCCTTTAAGGAAGTCTAGTTGTCTGTTTGTTGGTGTGTTAGTAGGTGTTACCGTTTCTTTCCTTTAAGGAAGTCTAGTTGTCTGTTTGTTGGTGTGTTAGTAGGTGTTACCGTTTCTTTCCTTTAAGGAAGTCTAGTTGTCTGTTTGTTGGTGTGTTAGTAGGTGTTACCGTTTCTTTCCTTTAAGGAAGTCTAGTTGTCTGTTTGTTGGTGTGTTAGTAGGTGTTACCGTTTCTTTCCTTTAAGGAAGTCTAGTTGTCTGTTTGTTGGTGTGTTAGTAGGTGTTACCGTTTCTTTCCTTTAAGGAAGTCTAGTTGTCTGTTTGTTGGTGTGTTAGTAGGTGTTACCGTTTCTTTCCTTTAAGGAAGTCTAGTTGTCTGTTTGTTGGTGTGTTAGTAGGTGTTACCGTTTCTTTCCTTTAAGGAAGTCTAGTTGTCTGTTTGTTGGTGTGTTAGTAGGTGTTACCGTTTCTTTCCTTTAAGGAAGTCTAGTTGTCTGTTTGTTGGTGTGTTAGTAGGTGTTACCGTTTCTTTCCTTTAAGGAAGTCTAGTTGTCTGTTTGTTGATGTGTTAGTAGGTGTTACCGTTTCTTTCCTTTAAGGAAGTCTAGTTGTCTGTTTGTTGGTGTGTTAGTAGGTGTTACCGTTTCTTTCCTTTAAGGAAGTCTAGTTGTCTGTTTGTTGGTGTGTTAGTAGGTGTTACCGTTTCTTTCCTTTAAGGAAGTCTAGTTGTCTGTTTGTTGGTGTGTTAGTAGGTGTTACCGTTTCTTTCCTTTAAGGAAGTCTAGTTGTCTGTTTGTTGGTGTGTTAGTAGGTGTTACCGTTTCTTTCCTTTAAGGAAGTCTAGTTGTCTGTTTGTTGGTGTGTTAGTAGGTGTTACCGTTTCTTTCCTTTAAGGAAGTCTAGTTGTCTGTTTGTTGGTGTGTTAGTAGGTGTTACCGTTTCTTTCCTTTAAGGAAGTCTAGTTGTCTGTTTGTTGGTGTGTTAGTAGGTGTTACCGTTTCTTTCCTTTAAGGAAGTCTAGTTGTCTGTTTGTTGGTGTGTTAGTAGGTGTTACCGTTTCTTTCCTTTAAGGAAGTCTAGTTGTCTGTTTGTTGGTGTGTTAGTAGGTGTTACCGTTTCTTTCCTTTAAGGAAGTCTAGTTGTCTGTTTGTTGGTGTGTTAGTAGGTGTTACCGTTTCTTTCCTTTAAGGAAGTCTAGTTGTCTGTTTGTTGGTGTGTTAGTAGGTGTTACCGTTTCTTTCCTTTAAGGAAGTCTAGTTGTCTGTTTGTTGGTGTGTTAGTAGGTGTTACCGTTTCTTTCCTTTAAGGAAGTCTAGTTGTCTGTTTGTTGGTGTGTTAGTAGGTGTTACCGTTTCTTTCCTTTAAGGAAGTCTAGTTGTCTGTTTGTTGGTGTGTTAGTAGGTGTTACCGTTTCTTTCCTTTAAGGAAGTCTAGTTGTCTGTTTGTTGGTGTGTTAGTAGGTGTTACCGTTTCTTTCCTTTAAGGAAGTCTAGTTGTCTGTTTGTTGATGTGTTAGTAGGTGTTACCGTTTCTTTCCTTTAAGGAAGTCTAGTTGTCTGTTTGTTGGTGTGTTAGTAGGTGTTACCGTTTCTTTCCTTTAAGGAAGTCTAGTTGTCTGTTTGTTGGTGTGTTAGTAGGTGTTACCGTTTCTTTCCTTTAAGGAAGTCTAGTTGTCTGTTTGTTGGTGTGTTAGTAGGTGTTACCGTTTCTTTCCTTTAAGGAAGTCTAGTTGTCTGTTTGTTGGTGTGTTAGTAGGTGTTACCGTTTCTTTCCTTTAAGGAAGTCTAGTTGTCTGTTTGTTGGTGTTTTAGTAGGTGTTACCGTTTCTTTCCTTTAAGGAAGTCTAGTTGTCTGTTTGTTGGTGTGTTAGTAGGTGTTACCGTTTCTTTCCTTTAAGGAAGTCTAGTTGTCTGTTTGTTGGTGTGTTAGTAGGTGTTACCGTTTCTTTCCTTTAAGGAAGTCTAGTTGTCTGTTTGTTGGTGTGTTAGTAGGTGTTACCGTTTCTTTCCTTTAAGGAAGTCTAGTTGTCTGTTTGTTGGTGTGTTAGTAGGTGTTACCGTTTCTTTCCTTTAAGGAAGTCTAGTTGTCTGTTTGTTGGTGTGTTAGTAGGTGTTACCGTTTCTTTCCTTTAAGGAAGTCTAGTTGTCTGTTTGTTGGTGTGTTAGTAGGTGTTACCGTTTCTTTCCTTTAAGGAAGTCTAGTTGTCTGTTTGTTGGTGTTTTAGTAGGTGTTACCGTTTCTTTCCTTTAAGGAAGTCTAGTTGTCTGTTTGTTGGTGTGTTAGTAGGTGTTACCGTTTCTTTCCTTTAAGGAAGTCTAGTTGTCTGTTTGTTGGTGTGTTAGTAGGTGTTACCGTTTCTTTCCTTTAAGGAAGTCTAGTTGTCTGTTTGTTGGTGTGTTAGTAGGTGTTACCGTTTCTTTCCTTTAAGGAAGTCTAGTTGTCTGTTTGTTGGTGTGTTAGTAGGTGTTACCGTTTCTTTCCTTTAAGGAAGTCTAGTTGTCTGTTTGTTGGTGTGTTAGTAGGTGTTACCGTTTCTTTCCTTTAAGGAAGTCTAGTTGTCTGTTTGTTGGTGTGTTAGTAGGTGTTACCGTTTCTTTCCTTTAAGGAAGTCTAGTTGTCTGTTTGTTGGTGTGTTAGTAGGTGTTACCGTTTCTTTCCTTTAAGGAAGTCTAGTTGTCTGTTTGTTGGTGTGTTAGTAGGTGTTACCGTTTCTTTCCTTTAAGGAAGTCTAGTTGTCTGTTTGTTGGTGTGTTAGTAGGTGTTACCGTTTCTTTCCTTTAAGGAAGTCTAGTTGTCTGTTTGTTGGTGTGTTAGTAGGTGTTACCGTTTCTTTCCTTTAAGGAAGTCTAGTTGTCTGTTTGTTGATGTGTTAGTAGGTTTTACCGTTTCTTTCCTTTAAGGAAGTCTAGTTGTCTGTTTGTTGGTGTGTTAGTAGGTGTTACCGTTTCTTTCCTTTAAGGAAGTCTAGTTGTCTGTTTGTTGGTGTTTTAGTAGGTGTTACCGTTTCTTTCCTTTAAGGAAGTCTAGTTGTCTGTTTGTTGGTGTGTTAGTAGGTGTTACCGTTTCTTTCCTTTAAGGAAGTCTAGTTGTCTGTTTGTTGATGTGTTAGTAGGTGTTACCGTTTCTTTCCTTTAAGGAAGTCTAGTTGTCTGTTTGTTGGTGTGTTAGTAGGTGTTACCGTTTCTTTCCTTTAAGGAAGTCTAGTTGTCTGTTTGTTGGTGTGTTAGTAGGTGTTACCGTTTCTTTCCTTTAAGGAAGTCTAGTTGTCTGTTTGTTGGTGTGTTAGTAGGTGTTACCGTTTCTTTCCTTTAAGGAAGTCTAGTTGTCTGTTTGTTGGTGTGTTAGTAGGTGTTACCGTTTCTTTCCTTTAAGGAAGTCTAGTTGTCTGTTTGTTGGTGTTTTAGTAGGTGTTACCGTTTCTTTCCTTTAAGGAAGTCTAGTTGTCTGTTTGTTGGTGTGTTAGTAGGTGTTACCGTTTCTTTCCTTTAAGGAAGTCTAGTTGTCTGTTTGTTGGTGTGTTAGTAGGTGTTACCGTTTCTTTCCTTTAAGGAAGTCTAGTTGTCTGTTTGTTGGTGTGTTAGTAGGTGTTACCGTTTCTTTCCTTTAAGGAAGTCTAGTTGTCTGTTTGTTGGTGTGTTAGTAGGTGTTACCGTTTCTTTCCTTTAAGGAAGTCTAGTTGTCTGTTTGTTGGTGTGTTAGTAGGTGTTACCGTTTCTTTCCTTTAAGGAAGTCTAGTTGTCTGTTTGTTGGTGTGTTAGTAGGTGTTACCGTTTCTTTCCTTTAAGGAAGTCTAGTTGTCTGTTTGTTGGTGTGTTAGTAGGTGTTACCGTTTCTTTCCTTTAAGGAAGTCTAGTTGTCTGTTTGTTGGTGTGTTAGTAGGTGTTACCGTTTCTTTCCTTTAAGGAAGTCTAGTTGTCTGTTTGTTGGTGTGTTAGTAGGTGTTACCGTTTCTTTCCTTTAAGGAAGTCTAGTTGTCTGTTTGTTGGTGTGTTAGTAGGTGTTACCGTTTCTTTCCTTTAAGGAAGTCTAGTTGTCTGTTTGTTGGTGTGTTAGTAGGTGTTACCGTTTCTTTCCTTTAAGGAAGTCTAGTTGTCTGTTTGTTGGTGTGTTAGTAGGAGTTACCGTTTCTTTCCTTTAAGGAAGTCTAGTTGTCTGTTTGTTGGTGTGTTAGTAGGTGTTACCGTTTCTTTCCTTTAAGGAAGTCTAGTTGTCTGTTTGTTGGTGTGTTAGTAGGTGTTACCGTTTCTTTCCTTTAAGGAAGTCTAGTTGTCTGTTTGTTGGTGTGTTAGTAGGTGTTACCGTTTCTTTCCTTTAAGGAAGTCTAGTTGTCTGTTTGTTGGTGTGTTAGTTGGTGTTACCGTTTCTTTCCTTTAAGGAAGTCTAGTTGTCTGTTTGTTGGTGTGTTAGTAGGTGTTACCGTTTCTTTCCTTTAAGGAAGTCTAGTTGTCTGTTTGTTGGTGTGTTAGTAGGTGTTACCGTTTCTTTCCTTTAAGGAAGTCTAGTTGTCTGTTTGTTGGTGTGTTAGTAGGTGTTACCGTTTCTTTCCTTTAAGGAAGTCTAGTTGTCTGTTTGTTGGTGTGTTAGTAGGTGTTACCGTTTCTTTCCTTTAAGGAAGTCTAGTTGTCTGTTTGTTGGTGTGTTAGTAAGTTTTGATGATTTAGGAATTTCTGGAGGATCATCTTCATTCCTCTTCTTCTCCTTGACATTTGAATATCAAAAGAGTGTTTACATTCTAAAGAGAGAGTCCATGCCAAATTTCAATTTTTTCTGTCAAGTGGTTTGGGCTGGGCGATGATAGGTCAATGAGTCAGTGAGTGAGTGTGTGGTATTTGACAAATATATAGTAGATTTGCTACATTATAGCAGATTTCAATTTTTTAAATATAAGCACTATATGTAATGATTCTATTGGGAGAGTCGGTTTTGTTGCGGATGCTCATAAAGAAATAAGCATTTGTTGAAAATCAGTATTTAAAAGTTCATAAACATTTTGATACCAAAGTCCATTCATCATTTTTTTATGAGGTTTTTACGACAGTTAGTATTGTCGGTCCTGGGGGTTTGTTTATTTTTCAGTATCTCGTTAGTTTGACAGATCAATACACCAATCAGAGACCGTGAATCACTGCTGGGGGAGGGAAGGGGGAGTGTATTACACGAAGCAAACAAGGCCGACGCAAATAGGGCTTTGTTGAACCAAGTTGGAAGCTTTGTTGGAGCAAGTACGGTGCTTTGTTTTTCGAGTGGGTCGATGGAATGTGCATTAAACAAACATTAAATTCGCAAGTTTTTAATCGAGATAAATGTTCTTCAATGAAATGGCGAGTAGTCTGCACGAGTCTTTGAATAGGCCACATTCAATAGTTACCAAACCTTTTTTATAGTTAACAAAGTATATCCTTTTATTCACTTTTAACGGCTCCTGAAAGAATACAGCTCTTCTGAATGCACACTTTGAAAAATATATTCAAATCCTTTTTATCGCGGTTCCTCCCTCCCTCCATAGGGAGGAAGCCGCTTACAAGGTTGACCTCGTGACGCAATCAGGAAATGCCGAATGGACAATATCACTTTTCAGAACCCATACATTACGGAAATAACGATGGTTCAAATTTTGTATATATATATATATTGTGGTGTTTTGGTTCGGCCAGAAAAAGAAAATTGAATATATTTAAAAGTTATTGTAGAAAAAAAATTGATTTAGAATGTTTTTATTATATTTTCATTATATCTCAGGGTTCATTTAAAATTACCAAACTCACCACATACGGATTTATGAATAAAACCGTTTGAATAATTGAATTAATTTAATAAATTTCCTGAAAGAAAAGCATGAGAACTATATAAATAGAACCACTTCTTACCATCTGTCCTTTTATGTGTTGAGACCATATTAAATACCAGGAGAAAGGATCATTATAAATAAAATAGAGTTGGAAATAATTGACTTATATTGAATAAAAGATATAATTTAAGATTTGGCATGGCTGTGATACAAAAAAGAAAAATTGCTTGACTCTCATAATTGTATCAATGTTGGGTTATTTAAGAAAAGTTAGAACATAATTAAAATATTAACTTATTTATTAAAATATAAATATTGGCCATTATGAAATTTTAGATAGCTTTTGAATTTAATTTGATTTTGAAGATTGGCAGTTATTGAGGTATACTCAGCTTATGATACGGATGATGTTCTGGAAGTGAAGAGGCAGACTGGTTTTAGTTATGTTGAGGAGAATGATGGTCGGCTGCTAGATCATGGAGTGGTGTCTGGCCATCAAGTGAAGATGAAGTGAGAGCTTGGTGTCGGCTGACCAGCTGGTTCTGCAGCGAGACCGTGTGTCCTCTGCCTCTGGCGCTCGAATGCTATCGTGTTTGTCTTCAGCGATCACCATCTGGATGTTCAAAGGGCATCTTTTGGAAGCACCTCTATTCTTATCTTCCTGGGAAAATTGTATCTCTCGATGCCTTATCGCTCCTAGCCGAGACATTTGGACTCTTCTTTTATTTAACACTGCCTTTTTTTAAAAAAAAAAAAATACTGCCAAACTAAGCACTGCCAATTGCTATCCCTTTTATTACTCTTTTATTTATTTAATTGATTGACAAAGGAGAATATTTGTAATGGACTTATGTAATATAACTTAGCCTTTATTTTGAATAGGAATGCTACTCTTTGCTATGCCAGAAACTGACTCTTTCTAGAGCACCCCCTTTTAGATCATTACAATATATATATATATATATATATATATATATATATATATATATATATATATATGTATATATATATATATATATATATATATATATATATATAAATCATGTGTCTGTCATTTTATCTGTTTGTCTGTTTATGTGTTTGTTCCTTATACAAATCCACACCGTTCGGCCGATTTTGACCAAACTTGGAACAGTGGTAGTTCTTGATCCGGGAAGTCTCGTAGGCTACGTCAAAAACGTCTACCTGCTATCTGTCTGTATGTTTGTTCCTTATACAAATCCACACCGTTCGGCCGATTTTGACCAAACTTGGAACAGTGGTAGTTCTTGATCCGGGAAGTCTCGTAGGCTACGTCAAAAACGTCTACCTGCTATCTGTCTGTATTTTTATTCCTTATAAAAATCCACACCGTTCGTCCGATTTTGACCAAACTTGGCGCACTCGTAGGTATTTATACCTGAAGTGTCATAGGCTTGGTCAAAATCGCCTGACACATTCAGTTCGGAGGTCAACGGGTTTGAAACCGATAATAGTACCGAATTGGTTTCTAATTAATTTTTGCTTTTCTAGATGCAGAATGTAGGTATAGTATGGCACGCCGGGTAACAGCTAGTATAATATAAATATATATATATATATATATATATATATATATATATATATGCAGGGTGTATCGCAAGTTAATGACAATCCTTCAGGGGGTGAAACTAGACAATAAAATATAGTTCAACACCACAAACCACACATTTTATTTTATTTTTTTTTTATTTTTTTTTTTAATTTATTGGGAGAAATAGTAAAATAAGCATTCACAATAGTATTGTGTTCTACAATGTTATTGTCACATAGTGAGTTGTACATTCATATAAAATTAATACAGCTATGGCTCTCCTTACCATAATGAATTGGTGGCAAACCACCGAGTAATAAATAGTACCCGAAACAAAAAGGGTATTTTATTACCCAGGACACCTCAGCCATATGCTATGTGCCAACCATAATTCCGGAGTTAAGGGTTACTACTACTAACCCCTCCAGAAGTCCAATCAAAATAATAGTAGACAGTTTACAAAACCTGTTGTCTTATGTCCTAGAATCATTTAAAACATACACATAAACTAATAATTAAATTTACATAAGTTCCTCAATAGAAATAAAGAGAAGAGAAAATATATATATATATATATATATATATATATATATATATATATATATACGTACATAGAAATAATATAAAGATAAGTAAAGATCTACACAACGACACAATAAAATGTAAGAAAAAAAAATAAAAAAAAAAAAAATGATAATAATAAATAATAGGAAACGCTTAATAAATAATAATACAATATAAATAAACATTAGAAAGAAATAACTTTAAATAAAAATAACCAAATAATTACATTGAATAAATAAACTAAAAAAGCATAATAAAAAAGAAAGAGAGGACACTAATTTAAAGATTCAACTATATGGTACTTACAATGCCACCACTAAAACAATTTAAATGTTCACTAAAATGCTTAAGGGTTCCCCCGGGCGAGATGAGTCCTCCACCTGCTGAAGAGAATGCAAGAGCCCTTCAGCACACTCCTAGCAATACCCTGTAGGGTATACATTGGTATGCCAAGGGCCTTTAGATCCCTAGCCGACTTAGGACTCCATACACCCCTCCACAGGACGTTCCTCTCACCCGATCCTGGGAAACATCCATCATTCTCCCAATAGTCTCCCTGACCTCCAGCACCCCAGCATACTTCGCCGATTTCCTCCCATGGAGATCATCAAGCCCAGGAGCGGAATCAACGATCTGGACGTCGACAATATGCACCTTGTTCTCCTTCAATATTACAATGTCAGCCCTCCACATCCTACCGCGGGCATTGAAGGTTGTCTCTACGTGGACCTCATAGCCAAGCCGAGAGAATTTCTCAGCCAAAATACGCACCACTGCATCATGGCGCAGAACCCGACCGCCGTGAGACAAGAAGCCCCTTGGAAGCACATGGCCGGCCGTCTCTGCATAAGAACAACCTGCCCGACAAAGAGGCAGTCCATCATTTCTGCGGCCCCTGGATCCTCTAACGGCAGTCGGAAGCGCGCCAATGTGAGCGCGAACAAACTGGACAAAGTCCCTAGCCGGAATGGCACCTGCGCCAGCGGAGACCCAGTGAGCTGAGGCTTTGCATTTAGAAGAATCTCTCAGGGAACTACCATCTATGGAGGAATATAACTTCTCGGCCCACCACCGTTTCCTTTCCGTCGTGTAGAAGGCGTCTTTGTTCAAGCCCTGTTTCACCAGGGCCTCCCACGCGTCCCGCAACCTTCTGGCTACAGCCCTCGAATTGTATGCAGCCCTGGCCGCAGGCAACCCTGACCTTTCCAAACGCTGGAGACGGCCTATGGTTAACCCAGGGACAAGGGTGCTCATGCAAGGCACCCCCAAGCCTCCGTCTGCACACGCCGCATGAAAGTAGCCTAAGGGAATATCCCTTGGGAGCCTCAACCAGCGTCTCACCGCAGCCCTGACCTTGATATCAACCTTGGCCAACGACTTCCGGGCGACACCGCCAAGCACCATGCCATGTACAAACTTCGGAAGGAGGTGACTTCTAAGAGCTAAGAGCCTCTGTTGCGGCTTGAGAGGTGCATTCCCCAGCCTTTCGAGTGCTACACCAATATCCAAATTCGGCCCCTCAGCACCCCTACCCCCATAAACAACAACCAGGTACCTCCAAGCGTCCTTTACGTGAGTTTGTCGCACAGGCAAATCATTGATCCTGAACAACGGGTTAGTGACTACCTTGATCTTGTGACACCTACCAGCCGGAACCAGCGACAGGGCCAGGCACTTTCCAGGGCTCAGTGCCATTCCCATACTGCGAATGACACTTTCCACCCCCGAAATAGCCAACCTCATACCGGCCTCCGAGGAAGTGAGCAAGACCAAGTCATCAGCAAAGGCAAGATAGGGAATAACCACCCCATCGAGCTTGAATCCAACCTCGCTTGGAACTGCTTGGAGAACCCAATCCATTACGAGATTAAAAAGACAAGGGGACAACGGATCGCCCTGCCTAATCCCTCTCCCGCAACGTATTGGGCCCGTCCAACCCCTACCGTCGGTGATGCGAGTAAACCCGCAACCGTAGACCTCCATCACGTATTTAATGAATTCGGAAGGTAAGCCTTTCAGGGTCATTGCAGCTCTGAGGGCATGGTGGCTCACACTATCAAAAGCCTTGGCAATATCAAGGGCGACGACGTGCAGCTCGCGGCGTCGAAATCTCGCCTCCTTGATCACCGCATCCAAGATCACAGTGTTTTCAGCCGTAATAAAATATATTTC
The DNA here is from genome assembly GCA_946811695.1 of Gonocerus acuteangulatus. NCBI lineage: Eukaryota > Metazoa > Arthropoda > Insecta > Hemiptera > Coreidae > Gonocerus > Gonocerus acuteangulatus. The sequence continues at coordinate 5,641,880 of OX328128.1, read as the reverse complement.
AACACCACAAACCACGCATTTCTATCTCACTCTCTAAAATGCCGTTTTAAAGGTTCTTTAGAGAAAACCTTCCTTTTTGTTCTCGCTATTCAGAAGCTTTTATTAATTTCTACCTTTTGAATTGATGTTGAGGTTTGAATTAGATGCTTTTAAACATTTGTTGTGCTTTATTCTTAAAGAAAATTTAATGCTGATTTAAAAAATGTAATGATTCGTTGGAATATAATAATAAGCAGAGACAATTGGAGTTGTGCTGCAAAAAATACGGTTTTCCCTAAAGAACCTTTAGAACGGCCTATTTCTGAAACGGAGTAAGATAAGTAGAGAGAATTAGAGCGTTCTAGGCCCTCATTTCGTACGGAAACCAGTGTAAACCAGCTGACGTCATTTCCTACAAGGAAAACAGTGTCAGCCAGCTGACGTCACGCCGGTGACGTCATCAGCTGGAGTACTGTCAGCCAGCTGACGTCACGCGACGTCATCAGCTACAAGGAAAACAGTGTCAGCCAGCCGCCATTTTCCTCACGAAGCTGGCCTGAAACGGACCTGACCTAGGGTAATAGCGCGTTTCCACGTTTGAAACGACGCCGGACAGCTGACGCCGTCAATAAGCTAATGTCGCGCTTTTGACGTCAATGCTTTGACGCTGTGCTGACCTAGGTTAATAGCGCGGGTCATCTATTAGCGCGCTTCCAAGTTTGTAACATTACCAGTCAGCTGACGCCGCCAATAAGCTAACGTCACGCTGTTCATTGCTTTGACGCGATGCTGACCTAGGTTAATAGCACGTTAAAGAGGCAGGTTCTTACGATGTTTTTTTGGAATTAGAAAAAACACGCTCCGCCATTTTCCTCATGAAGCTGGAGGTCCTTCAACGTACTGAGCGTGGCTGTAAGCGCCTCTATGAAGCGATGCTGCGATCAATAGCGCGCAGCATGTTTTTCATAATTTCCTTAGCGAAAGCAGTGTTAGTCAGCAGTAACCAGCTGTACTGACGTATCCTCAAAATCAATAACATATAGTGTGACGAGCGTCTAGATCCATATCATAGCTTGTAAGAGTTTGTTAAGCAGGGTAACAGGGTGAGTGGTAGACTAATAAGCTAGAGGTCAAATCCCGAGCAAGCACTAAGCACTAGTGTCTTCGTTCATGACCGACCCTAGGCTAATCCAGCCCTAATGGGTACCTGGGATGACTCTAGCAGTTGAAGCAGGCAATGGGTGGCCGGAGCATAGTACTGACCACTGTACCTAGTGTGCCGTATGATACCTCTACTACCCTCAAGGCCCTCGTGACCTGGTACGAGGGCTCTGAGGGTAATAGGAGGTTGTAATCTTAGTATTATAGTGTTTAGAATAAATAACAGTTTCGCTCTCTCACATTAATCGTGTAGGCGATATGTGATAGAGGGGACTGCTCCTTATCTTTACCTCGCCCCTCCATCCAACAGACTCCTCAGTAGACTCAGCAACCTACAGCTGCAAGAACCTTCAACACGCACAAGTGAGTGGAATAATTATTTTATTGTAACAGATCACTCACTTATGGCGATGTCGGGGTGATAAAAGTGTCAATAGGATAAATAAATAGGCATGTTCAGGATAAAACGTGTTTTATTTTGTTATAACATAAAAAGGTTAACTTAAATGTACAAAAAGATTTACAACCTCCCTTAACTTAGTAGTTAATTTAAATGTACAAAAAGGTTTACAACTAGCCTTAACTTTTACAAAGTGCTAATTTAAAACTAACTTTCCTTAACTTAGATTTACAACCAACTTTAACTTAGATTTACAAAAATAGCTTATCTATCCTTAACTTAGATTTACAAAAATAGCTTATCTATCCTTAACTCAGATTTACAACCAACCTTAACTTAGATTTACAAAAATAGCTTATCTATCCTTAACTTATATTTACAAAAAATAGCTTATCTATCCTTAACTCAGATTTACAACCAACCTTAACTTAGATTTACAACCAACCTTAACTTATATTTACAACCAACCTTAACTTAGATTTACAACCAACCTTAACTTATATTTACAACCAACCTTAACTTATGAAGTATTAGGGAGCGCAAGTAAGTTGTCCGAAGGTATCTTATAATGACCTAATGCTAGAGTGGAGACGTTATCTTTAAGAATATACCTTTTGTCATCGTTCGCTGATAGAGATATTTTATTAACTTCTGTACTATAAATGAAATGTTTGGATGAGCGGATAAACTTCATGGGATGACGAGCTGTATCATGGGTTTTTAAGCATGAAACATAATCTTGAAAGGTGATTTTATTTTTCAATACGGCTTTCTTAACACCTTTAGCTTTACGAATTTCACGTTTATCGATAAGTATTGCATACATTTTTGCCCGAAGCCCTACAAACGCATTTATTAGCTCACCATTGGTCTCATCTTTGAATTTACCTAATACCTTTTTGTTCAGAGTCGAGAAACATTTATGATCGGGAGGGAAGTCGGATGTATCCAAATACGGTAGGAGATCTATATAATCCTGGAATATATCTTCAGTAAATATCTTATATATGAATGAATCCGTATCTGTATAAGATAGGATTAGCCTTTCAGGTCCGAATCGCGGCATCATAACGTCGTAGTGGTAAGCGTACATGGTAGTCTTTGAAAGATCTAAAACACTTAGCCCGATGTAAAGGGGCTTATTAAATTTTACTTTATTCTTTAACAGATGTATAGCAGCTAGGTTCTCGGTGTATATAGTCCTATCAATAAAATTATTTTTCGAAACCATTTTTTCAATCTTTTTAGCGTCGCACACGAGCTGCATATTCATTCGATTTCTGACATTTTCCATAGTTTTACCAAAAACCGAGTTATTATAAAGTTTATATAGATCTTTTTCAAAAGCCGTGCGAGCAGTTGTTCGAAGTTGAGTATTATGGGAAATGTAGGGTTCGAGCCATTTAGACTGACGAAATTTTATTGCTCTATTAATTTTCTTTAAAATGAGGCCATGGTCTAAAGCTTGCTTGAGAGCTACGTAATGGACGATATAATTTCTCCTAGGATTTAAATGAGGGACTAGTTTCCTGTGCTCACTCACCTCTATATTATCAGGTAGAAATGGTAGGGAGTTGTGCAAATCGTGTAGCTCTTGAGGGTAGTCGACATCAACATCAAGGATATATCCGTAGTCAGGTGAGAGTTTGCTTAGATCTATATCCCCCTCCACCCATTCAAACCCCCCATAGGGTAGCGATTGCACCATTGCATGTCCATATAAATTGTTAGCATCTTGATAAACGATATACGACGATGGCTCATTAGGATTATAATTATTCAAGTATTTATTATTAGCTTCGATGAACCTGTGCGATACCTGGCATATTCCTCCTCGTATTCCTCGCTCAATCATTAATATCATATCATAATCGGTGAGCAGTTGAAGTCTCACACCTGTAAAGCGAAGCATGGCATCCCAAGAAAGTCCGGGGAGGGTGAAGTAGTTACAGGGGTCGAGCTTATGCGTCTTCAGGGTGATATCTCTAAATACTTCGAAGACATCCGATAGCAGTAATACATCCGTTCTGAGATAATGGTCGCTATACTCTCCTATGGTGCGACATTTAAATGTATTCCACACATTTATAGCGTGCTGGTAGTCTTCATCAGAAACGGATGTATCCGTTAACTTATTATAAAAATACTTTTTGTCCGGCAATGCTTGCTCCTCTAACGTGCTCCAACCAGTGACGTAATCGTATGGGAATACCCCCTTACGCGATAATAGTTGAACATGTTCTGGCGGGTAAAATTTTGAAATCTCACGTAGCTCCGGTAAATTTTTAGCTAAGCTGTCTAGACTGCTTGACATGAATCTAAAAGTATCCAAAAAGCGGAGCTCTAGGGTTTCCGTCACTGATTTGCTAAACGAGATGTACTTCTCTTCGGTGTTGGGGATCACCGATATCTTCTTAGTATTACACCCCAACTGTCTCACTATATGATGAGCATCGTATGACGAGAGGTTATGAAACAATACCGGTAAAAACGAAGGGTTTGAATATCGTAGGTTGCAAGACTGGTGTGCGCTCCCTCTAAATAATCCTGTGAGATGATTATGATCTCTAACCTTAATATCCGACGAAGTAAACGGCTTATCACACATGTAGCAATGCGTGCTTGCCTCGTGTCGTTGTATTTCCTCACTGGTTGAAGGATTCATAGGAGCGGGAGTACTGTATATATCTGATACCATCTCTGCGATCTTTATCAGGTATTCCATTAGATGCTTACCAGCATCCTTTCCTCTGTATAAGTACGGCTCCTTAGGTAGAGGTGTCTCTAGATGGGCGACTTCGTCGGACATTTTCAGGTAGCAGCAAAAACTCATAGGCTCGTGTAGTTGATAGTTGAGCGTATATGACGCACTCGGATCAGGCTGACATGTATGCACAGGTCTGAGGATGCTCTCGAAGTCGCAATATATGACGTAAGGAACTCTTAACGATCTCTCTACGTGCTCGAATTCTACATACGCCTTATTAGTAGGTAGCTCAACTCGGGTAGGAGGGTTTTTTATACAGTACACTTTATGGGCCGCCATTTTGTCAGAAGCCGGCTTTAATTGGTTATCGAAATGGGTGAAACAGCGTTTACAAATAAGCTTTTTAGCGTGGCGTTTCGAAACTTGTGATCCCACTAATCTATCGAAATCCTTAATGTATACATAGTGGGAGAGCTCATCTTGCTCTAGTAGTAGGAGATCTCTATGATCCGGAAGCTCGGATTCAACGACTTTTATGGGATAAACGTTAAGATCTTTATCCAGCCCGAACACATTGATCGAAATATTATTGAGTTTTTCGAACTGTTTTATATCCTTTACAGGTGTGGGGAAAGTCAAGTGGGAGAAATCATATCGACTCTCAAGATTAGAATAAACAGAAACTCTATAAGGGTGCTCCGATGCAAATTTGGCTAAGACTGAATATACGAAGCATCTAGAGTCATTGTTTTGAACATTAATACAAGCTTTCCTATTTCTTATCTTAGCGGGTAGTTCGATATAACTACTACCTCTCAACGGGGTATATTTATTAATTTTCAATCGCATCCCATCGATTGCAGCTAAGGTCCAACCGCTACGTTTTAATTGAGACTCCTCAAGCTCCTTATCCAATTTTTCACACATCGTATTAAGAAGTTCATCTATATCTGTATCAGCGAAAACGGGGTTATTTTTAGTTTTTACTGTTACCGATAACTCATCCCCACTTACATTAGTCATCAGACAATCTAAAACTAAATTAAACTTAATACTATGATGTTCTACTATACTATTACTTATCTTATCCTTAATAATATGCCTTACAGACGTACAAAACCTAGGAATATCTGAGTTAGTCTCGGACCTAATAAAAAAAGATCTTAACCTACTTTTGAACGCAGTCTCATATTCTACTATTCCGCTAGAGTCTGGCAGCTCACCTAGTAGCTCTTCGTTGCTAGGCTCTCCTCGCTGTCGTTTCGCAGGCGGCTGACCACAACAGCTCTCATGACGCTCCAAGTTATGTAGGTTACTGAAGCGAAAGCTGCAGTGTGCGCACGATCTCCCTGGGCAGTCATGTATCCCCAACTGGCCGCAAAGATTGCAAGCGCGGCATATTTGCTCATGACGAATCCTATTGTCAATCCTAGAAAACGCCTTGGAACACTTGGAGCAGTTCATATTGACTGATGGCGAGTACCTCTGACTGATGGTGGATACCTCTGACTGATGGCGCATGCTCTTATATACTAATCAGGCTGGAGGGGAGGGGTAGGGATAGAGAGGGGCTGGAGGGGAGGGGTAGGGATAGAGAGGTGGGGATAGAGAGGTAGGCATTGATAAATAACATAACCAGTTCAGCATACATCTGTTTTATTCATAAAGTTCAATTACAAAGTTTTAAATCCCAATATAATATAATCCAGGCAGGTAAAAACATAGTCCTCCATAAACTGTTGTCGCCAGCCGTAGAGCCTTAATGGTGTAGGGAACTCCTCGCCGATATCGTAATATTTCTTTCCATCATACTCAGCTGCACAGTGCGTATTTCTAACAGAAGATTTTAAACAGAAAGATTAACGTTTTTGAAAATATGGATATGATGACCTCGATGGGTGGTGGGGAGGTTGTTGACACAGGAGTATGATGAGGAAGGATGTAGAAATAATTACTAAGAGCCTGATAGGAGAGCAGCAGGATTGGCTCATAGTTATAATCAGCAGGAAAAGTCACTCCCCGAATCCGGTGATAAAGGTTAAAAAATGATATGACTAAGCTATGACTCAATCTCGGAGATTATTATTATATAATATTTTTAGCAGGCTCCCATGTAGGCTTTCGAAAACCTAACCATTTCACTAAAACGCGATTATTTTTTCTTCTCAGTATTTTCTCTACCAGATATACGTCGTTGAACGTAGTTTTCTGCAATTCCCCGGAATAAAACGCGCCTTTGATGGGACTACCGTTCAGGTCCTTCAAGATATAGGTAGGAGGCTTCGTAGTTTTTACTTCTTCAATCTTAAACACCTCCGTTGAATAGTTGGGGTGGTAGGCTTTGTCGAAAACACCTCTCTCGCGCGATATTCGTACATAATCATCCTTCTTAAGAGGGCGAGAATGTCGTTTGATGCTGTCGAAAGGTGCTAGGCTTCTATATTTTGAAAGTATATAATTCTCATTATCTTTATTAACTTGGGCCGGAGCCATTCCTATAGTCCTATGCTTGTCGGTATTATACTCATGAGCAATATCTTGTAGCATGTGTAAATATCGGAACGATCCCTGAAGATGAAATCTGCGATACATCTTAGCCTTGATAGTTCTTATCAATCTTTCAACATGCGCGCATTTTATTGAAGAATATGTACTATAGTGCCTCACACCCTTCTCCTTCATGAGCTTCTCAAAGGGCTTGTTATAAAATTCTTTCCCTCTATCAGTTTGTAACAATGTAGGTACCCCTCGAGTCAGGATTTTCCTCATAGCTTTAGTTACTTCGTCTCCGCTCTTATCTTTCAACGGCTCCATGTATACGTATTTACTGAATGCGTCGATAACTATTAAAATGTATTGATACCCCGTGTTTTGCTTTTTATATTCTTTAAAATCCATCAGGTCAGCTTCCCAAAGATCGTTAATGCCCTTGAGGTTGTAATGGCGGCGCCGGAAGTGTACTCGTACCGGCCGGTGTATCTCCTCGATCAATCTTTCCTTCACAGGGTTGTCCATTTAACGTTTTCAAAACGCAGGCTAAGTATGCCTTTAAGTAGCCTAAGCTGACCGCGTCTGTATCATCCGAAGGATCTGATAAATTAGTAATTCTCTTACCGTAAGCGCTATATATATTGGATTTATTCGTAATACAATTTCCGTCGACGTAACCTTTCGTAGCCGCGTCGTAGGAGAATATAGGAGGGGCAACGCCGGTGATCCGCCTATTTTCAATGTCCAGAAGGTTATTAGATATAAAATATCTCGATATCCTCCGATCGTAGTGATACTCGCCAGTCCTAGGGTTGTAAGCCATGCTCTCGCTTCGACTTCTAGTTAGTAAATGATTCCTAATTCCCGCAACTCGCTAATTATACTTACCTGTTCGTTCGTTACCCCGGTGTTTCCGGCGAGTTGTGACGCTACTAGCTTTCTTAATCTATCGACTAACTCATCGGCCGACGCGTAATATTCGACTCGGGGCTGACTAGTATTCATGTTTAAACCCCTTCCTAACTGAAAAAGGTTCTGAATAACGCCCTTATATTTTCTACTGTTATGAAACCGTTTAAGTTTTCCGTGTACGTCTAAGTGTACTCCCGTACGTTTAAGAATGTCCTTGTAAGCCTTAAGATCCGATCTCTTGTAATCCTTAGGGGCCTTAAAGAATAATAGCTGTAAAAGACCTCGTGTACGTTTATATCTACCATCTTTCACGCGTATCTCATTCGGATCGATTATCACCCTAGCTTTCCCAAGATGTAATACTCCATCTTTACCCTCTCGAATGCCGTAAACTCTATCCCTATCAATTCTCTGGAGGTAGTACTCTAGGTCATCAGCTTTCGCCCCATCATAGGAAGTATCATAGGAAGTATCACTATCGGAGGACGCCTCCGTTTTTTCTAGTTTTACCGCGATTGCTGGCTCAGGGTTTACATCGGGTTCGGGGTTTACATCAGTTTCAGGCTCAGGGTTTACGGAGGTTTTAGGCTCAGGGTTTACTAAAGGTTTTAAGCTCCCTATAGATGTTGTAATAGGTGCAAATGTCTTCTCTAATAGAGCATTATCAGTAAAATCAGACTTTTTAATAGTGTTATATTTCTCCTTGATAGCTTTCGTAAGCTTTACCAGCTCCTTCTTCGTGTCCATCGTAATGTCGACTGATGTATACATAGCTATATAACTTATATATATAGGGATGAGGTAGGATAACAAAAAACACAGGTCATTACATTGCATAAACTTTTATTGTCTCATAATATGTTAACATAGAATAAACTTATCAAAAGATTGTCTATAATAACCTTTATTAATGTTACATTCGGCGTTAATAGTTATAAATCCATGCTGCTCTGACGACCAGCAATGTTTACACATATTGACAAACTCCTTAAAGCTAACATTAGTTATATTATCATTATAAAAATTTCGCAGGTTTCGCATATCCTGCTTAAATAATACAAACACATTAGCATTATCTCTAATAAGATGCTTAGGCACCTTAGTAAATGTTTGAACAAGATAGATTACATCTATGCATTTATGCCTTCCAAAGGAGAATAAGTCTCTGATTACATCCTGCTTAGAAGTAATGACGTCGTCGAATATGAAGACTGAATTAAGTTTTATTTCTGATAATTTAACCTCGCTGACGTCATCGTATAAATAATAGCCAATTTCTGGCACTTTGCTAAACACTTCTCCTAATAGCTTATATTTTAACTGATGTAGCGTCTTGGCGCAAATGTAGACGTTCTCAAAACGTAGTCCATTCTCGTGTAGAAGAAGTGTTAAGACCAAATCCGTCTTCCCAGCTCCTGAAGGTCCGGCTATGATGCATCGAAGAGAGTGAGGAAACAGGCTGGAATGTCTCTTGACAGGTTCATCTTCTCTGGGGAGCTCTACTCGTGTTATCGACTCTGGCTGTTGAGCTATTTTCATGTTTTACGCACGATATTCTTTGACGGGTTATACTCGATGATTCTATCGTTTATAATCAGCGCGTAGGCGCTCGTTTTTGGCGGGAAATTTATAGAGGCTTCTATTTCAATTCTTATATCGATATTCCCCGATTTAACTGAATCGTTCTGTTTACTACAATCGATAACGATTATAGGCGAATTCGATACGAACTCATGGAAGCCTAAGTACGACTGCCCTTGCTCATTATAGTAAGATTGTTTAAATCTTAAATAATTCTCATAGAATACGACTTGATTATTTTTAGTGTGATCGACATTCCATGCTTCGTAGGGGTAATATTCGGAATTCAACCACACTCGTACGTCCCTCACGCTGCAATGATCGAATTTGGACATATCTTTACTCAACTTGTTATTTCTATCCGCCTGAAAAGCCACAATAACGTATCTAGGCTTCTCGAGCCCAGCGCTCGTTTTTACCGTCCAATTATGCTTTGTACTCGCTGGTAAAGAAGGGAATTCGAACAATTCCCAACTCCTAAACGGAACGACGATATCTTCGTCATTTTTTAAAACTTTATACACGCGCAGTTTTTCCTCGTCCGATAAAGTTATATATGGAACGCTCCAGGAAACTTTCTGAAGATTCAGTTTATACTTTGTATCATCGACTTGTGCTGTTAAGGCGTTTACATCGGTTCTAGATCTGATTAGAATCAATTCCTGCTGCATTTGTACTATAATCTTATCATAATCCTCAGCAAATCCTAAAAGTATTTTTAGGGGGATTATAACCGTAAAGTTTCCACTGTCATTAATCGTATAATTGGTAGACCCCCACCCCGCATGCTCTAAATTTTTAACGGTCGTTGGGCTGAATGAGCAATAGCCCTTAAGTGTGGAGGTTATCCCACAATTTCGAACCCGATCGACCTCTACACCTCCAATTTCATATCTGATTTCGTCAAAGAGAAACGCGAACGCGTTGTTAATTAAAGTGACATCAGTCGTTTTAGTACCGTCCTCCTTAGTGAGAGCGCCTTCTAGATAGATATAACTCTCCGACGGTAGTGTGCAGATATCCTGCTGTCTGATAGCGATTCTAATCTCGTCGCTAGGCGCAAACGTTAGCGTCGAATAAGGCTGATGGGAGTGGTACTCGGAGCGTACTATTCGAGTATCGAATCTAACATCATCTGTGATATCGAGCATATTTGATCTTAAATCCAAGCTGTTTGAGGAACTCTATGTTTCTAGGAGATAAGTAGAACCTCTCGCTTCTCCTATCTTCGTACGAATGTTTGGAAAATACTATTCCCATTCTTTTATATGTAATCGGATAGTTATAGTCTCGCCGTTAAAGTTGACTAAATCTCCGTCGATATCTATGAGACGTACTCTTACGGTATCGATGACGTTTGTATTAAGAGGGTAGTATATAATGTTTTTCGGATGTACGTTAATAGCGTAGCCAGGTGCGACGCCCGGTGTAAACTGATGAATATCATGGGTAGGTACCCCGTTTTTATAGGCTCCATTAGCTATGGAGCACTCTAACGAAATAGTCAGAGCGTCTGTAATATTTACAGGCTCGAGTCCTTCATATGATTCATTAGCAGGGATGACTCTTTCTTCCACCCCCAACAGTTCGGCAAAATTGTTAGGGACTGAGAAATCTAGCGCGTAATTACAACTTAACTTTACACGCTTAGTCGTACTACTCGCGTATAAACGTAGCGATGGTTCAGGACCTGTTCTCAACTTTTTGTCGGTATAAAGATTCTCCATGAGAGCCCGCAGCATGTCAGCTATGTCGGAAACTTCATACGCGCCTTGCGGAATCGTAACCCTATGACATATGACATCACATATGCCGATCGTGTCATTCTTACCTCTAATAATGTTAGGTATCGAGTTGAAGGAATCCAGCGATAATAACCCTATATGATATTCGCGCGAGCTGTCGAGAGTGATGGGAGGAAAAAATGTATTGGTAATTTCCGACTTATCATCGCTCATAACAATTGTTAGATTACGCATTTTTTGATCTGTTGTAAAGGAATGTGAGGCAAAGATGTCCGCAGATAGCGCTCCGCCAAGACTGATCGCGCTGACGATTATAGCTTATATTTAAGCCGTTTACATATTTTATAACCTCTAGTGGTGGGGGTAGATCTCCAAAGCTGTCATAATAAACAATGTCGTTATCATATTTAGATAAGGCTACCCAGTGAGTCCCCTCGTTCTCGTCCAAGTTAATAACGATATTTTCCTTATTTAAAGGTTTACGAGGAAGCGCATTTCTCGCGTACACTCCTCTAAAATGTTTAATATACCGCTTAGCGACTCTATCGATTTCAATATCCGTTAATGCTCGGATAGGCAGTCTTTTTACAAATGGCGGGAAATTTTTTTTTTTAACCCCTTCCCCTCCCACGGTTTTAGGTATAGCCCATAGCCTTTCTTGTAAGGCTTTAAGTATAAGCCGCTACCGATTTGTTTCTTCTCCATATTCATATTATGACGTTTTTCTTCCTCGAGTCTCAATCGAGCGTCTCGGGCTTCATTTACTGTTTTAGCAATGCTTGAAGCTCCTGACGCAATTGTGCCGAGAGCGCTTAATGCGGCAAAAATGGGTATTAGAGGAATAACTCCTCCTTTTTGAGGGATAGGGATGATGCGGGGAATCTTTGTCTGCTTACGAAATACTTTTTTAGCAATCGCATAAGCCTTATCTATATTTTTAGATATCCCGTTCCCCTTCCTCATATGCTTTTTTATACGTCTTAACGATGTTGTAAAACAGCAGCTCCCCCCTCCTACTTTCGTTTTGAGCTTCATCGCGTTTGTAACAGCCCACGCAGCAGCCCTCTCACCGAACGAAGAATCTGGCGCCTTGACGCGCTCCCAAGCCTCGTCAGCTAACCTTTTATCAGCTTCCGTTCGGTCTTTATTTGTAGAATAAGCTATATCGTGTCTTTTACAGGCTTCGTCTAAAGGGTTAATCCCTTTATCACCTCTTGCTAGTCTTTCCTTGAGCTTAGTTCCTGGTCCGCAGTATCTATAACCTGGTAAATGTGCTTCGAATGGTAGCTTATCAATTAGCGAATTCAAAAAGCCTCTTCCTCGATGTGTTCTCCTCCGCATATCTCTTCATACTCATACCATTCTTACTCACCTTGCATTTATATAGGATGGGGGTGAGATGAACAAAAAAACATAGGGTTTTTATATATAACTGTTTATTAAGTGAAAGGCTACATATTGAATATACATGGTTACATATTTAGAACGTATTTTATATAATCCTCAGGAGCGTGGTGTTGATAGGAGAGCGCCACCTCCCAGTCCCAGCGGTGCTTATTATCTATGATGAAACGTATGGAGAGGTCCTGATGCTTGATGATGTAACCCCAGTCCAGCTCTGCTTCAAATTCGTTTATGAACTCTTCCGACAGCTTTTGATAGATTGAAATATTCTTCCAGTCGACTTTATCAGCGTGCTTCCTAATAAATGCCTCGCTAAGATTTTGATTCCTAGATATAGTCGGCCAACATATACGCTCGCTATATCTCTCCATAATAGCTTCGCTGAGGCTTCCATCCCTAGATAAGTCGTCCCAGTCGAGGTCGTCAGCAAATTCGGTGATCATATCATCTGATAGGTTGTTGTAGTTCCATTTCAAATCAGCAAGGAGAGCTTTCTTAGCTATGAGGTATACTTGAAACATACCTTCCATCTCGACGACTGCTTTCAAACTGCCTATCGATATACCTCATGGAGTATAGGCTAGCATTTCCCCCACCCCCGGATATATACACCCCCGCTCCAGAATTGATAGCTTAGACATCCTCTTTATGAGGTTGTCAATACCTCTCTTCTTATCGTATACATCTATTTCGGCCCTCAGCTCGTGCAGTTTGTTAATAAATGTATCTATTTTTCTATTCATGCGATGTTGGGTTAGTAGATAATTAGCTTCTTGAATAAGGTCATAAGATAATAAATGGGCGAGTATATTCTTACGCTCCTCTAGATCTCTCCCTTCTATGACGCATTCGCCATTTCTCTCAGCAAGAAAGTTCATAACAAGTATGATGTCATTCTCAGTATTAACTAGATCTTTGAAGATACGACGCGCACTCGTCAAAGGCTCCATCCCGACTAATCCTCGTTGAGTAAGTAGAATTCTAAACTTCTCAGGTTCTCCTCTGTTCCATAGGTCTTTTTGTACCATTCCACGTAGTCGTCATAGAAAACCACCTTGAAATCGACTCCTTTATCACCTCTTTCGAATAACATTTCCCAATCGACTCTGTCTCTATGCTTGATGATCTGATAAAGATACATTTTCTGATACTTGCAAACCAAAGTCCAGTCTAATAGCGTCTTGTAATGATCCAACATCTCATCTGTAAGTGGTTGATAACGTGATATATGCCCCCAATTGATTAGATTTGCAAACATGCCTAACTCTTCAACTGTGAAACGGTGAAATAGCGAAACTAGATTCCAGTTCAGCTTATGTTGAAATTCTATGAGGAAGGTCGTGCTCAGAGAGCCTGATCTTGAAATTTCATCCCAACACTTGCACGACTCCATTGCGACTGATGGTGATAACGCTTAACTCATCCTTATACATATCCTTACGATAGGTATACTCTCATATATCCGGTTCTAGTGACTCGACATATTGGGCATTTCTTTAATATTTCGCAATCCGAGCAGGTTGCTACGTGCGCACATGGAAGGAATGCTATCTCAACTACATCTGCGAAGCATATCTTACATAAATGACCGTCTCCAGATCCATTTTTCTTCTTAATAACTAGCGGGCAGGTGGGGAACCATATAGTGTGTTGCATCCATACATCATCATTCTCCTCCCACTCTTTTAATCCCCCTCCACAGCAGTAACAGATAGTCTGGTCAGCCTTACCTGTGTAAAAAAATCCTGCTTCTATCAACGCTTCGGGGTTTATTTTGTTACTGAAAGGCCAAGTATCGAACGATCTTCTGCGTGCTTCAATTAGTTGGTACTCTGGAAAGCTAACCCGTCTTGAGAAAGGGTGGCTCCCACCACTAGCGCTGGCGCTATAACCGCTGTGCTCATCCTCTGATTGCGCTGCCATGACTGAATGCGCGTCTCTAGAGCTTCTAAGGATCTAAGGAGGGCCTAGTATGACTCATGCTATGACAGGTCTGTTTCAGCCCAGCTTCGTGAGGAAGGTGGTGGCGTTTGTTTGCCGCGCTAACAGACGAAACGTGCTATTAGCCTAGGTCAGCACCGCGTCAAAGCAATGACGTCAAAGGCGTAACGTCAGCTGCCATGACTGAATGCGCGTCTCTAGAGCTTCTAAGGATCTAAGGAGGGCCTAGTATGACTCATGCTAAGACTAGGCGGTAAACTGCTCTTAGATACGGATGTGATTAAGCGGTATCCATGTTGGCTTCGTGAGGAAAATGGCGGCTGGCTGACACTGTTTTCCTTGTAGCTGATGACGTCGCGTGACGTCAGCTGGCTGACAGTACTCCAGCTGATGACGTCACCGGCGTGACGTCAGCTGGCTGACACTGTTTTCCTTGTAGGAAATGACGTCAGCTGGTTTACACTGGTTTCCGTACGAAATGAGGGCCTAGAACGCTCTAATTCTCTCTACTAAGATAGAAATATGTGGCCGGTGGTGTTGAACTAAATTTTGTGTCTAGTTTCACCCCCTGAAGGATTGTCATTAACTTGCGATACACCCTGTATATACATATCTGTATATTGTATCCCCCCCAAAAAAAACATAAATGTGAAATAGAGGCCAAGTTCCCCCCCCCCCCCCCCCCCCCCAAAGAAACACTCCCCTCCCCAAAAAGCGAGAAATATCTCCTCCTAAAACCCCCAAAAAACGCCTTACCATCCTATACTCCAAAAAAGTAGTATGAGTTGGTGTATTAAGTGTACCATATTTTCAACCAGGAAACTCAAGGGGACGACCTGTACCTGAAAAGGTTAACCTTGTGACAATCCAGAAGTGCCGGCTAGAAAATTTTGCGTTTCAGAACCCCTAGAGACCGTAAATAACGGTGGTTCAAATTTGTATATATATATATATATATATATATATATATATATATATATATATATATGTGCGGTTAACACGTAGCTAATTTCGGTTTTCTGGAAAATTAGTGTTTATTCATATAAGGAGTGGAATTGAAATTAAGATTAATGAAGTGATGGTTACCTTTATATTCTACACTAGGTGAAATGTCAGTATCAAAAGAAATATCAACGGAATTTAGTTAAGTTAGGCTAAAAGAAAGGAGAAACTAAATCACCGGCGTGTGGCTTCTATACACTGGAAAACAGAACTTTGGAGCACAGGTGGTTGGTTCATCACTTGGATAAATCACTTTAATAAGGAATTTAACACTTCACTCAACTTTGGATCACTCAGGTGAGCCTAATTATCCACAATTATTTCGAACGTCTATCACGTGGACTCAGTTATTAGCAGCCATTTTAAATTTTAGTCAACCATATCCATAGCTGGTCCTACGTCATGCTTCGTCACAGGTCGCGTCACTAGAAGTTTTGAAGCTGTCATTAGGTCGATGACACCTGTCAATAACCTTCACATAAACAAAACATACTGGAGGTAAAACGGAGCATAGTTATCCCGCCGAGTATAGGAAGAGGACTGTCTTGGAGTTTAGATTATCTTAATACCTTATAAAAAAAAAAAAAAAATCAGTCCCGTAACAGGCCACGAGGGCCCTGAGGGGCAGATACTATAGAGGTATCTGTTTCATGACCATACGGCACACTAGGGAGATAGTGTGGTCAGTACTATGCTCCGGCCACCTGATTTTCCCCTTGGCTGCTTCGACTGCTAGAGTCATTAGCACCAACCAAGGTACCCATTATTAAATTAATTAAAGGCTGGGTTAGCCTAGGGACGGTCAGGGAGGCCGAATTCAACCCATGAACGAAGACACTAGAAGAAAAAATCTTTAGCGCTTGCTCGGGATTTGAACTCAGGCCTCCAGCTTATTAGTCCAGTGCCTTAATACCTTATACTCAGCATAATCCTCATACTTTAATAAGCCTATTAGGGGATACTTATTACAGATATTTATTTAACAAATAATAAGGCCTCCTATAAATTTATTTTTACTTATTACTTAATATATTTGACAAATTTATTACTTGTTGAAGCTACTGGAGCTATCAGTCAGTGGACGATTTAAGGTTGGCTTCCTATTATGATAACATGGCAGAAATCGAAAATTCTCTTAAAGAAATTTTAAAACAGGTGAACAAAATAGATGTTTTAGGAGAAAAGATTGCAGGAATTGAAAAAAGACTAGTGGATGATTTAGAGAAACTGAAAATAGAAGTATCTGAATTCAATAAGGATTATAACCAGCAAATAAAGAAACAGGAATACATTGGAAGACAAGAAAATTTAATCATTTTTGGTTTAGAAAGAGCAGAATCTAGGATTATTATTGAGAAAGTTCTTGAAATTTGCAAATTCCTTGAGGTAGATATTAGAAGATATGACATTAAAAAAGTAAATTTCATCAATAGAGCAACAGAAGAAGGACCATTAAGAATAAAACTTGTTTCTGTGTTAATGAGAAATGACATTCTAAGAAACAAGAGAAAACTGGCTACCAGTGAAAAATATAAACAAATTAGGTTTAAAGAGGATTTACCTTTTGAAGTCAGAAGAAGCAGAGCAAAGCTATTCCCATATCTAATTGACTTTAAGAAGCAAGGTAAAAGAGTCTCTATGAGAGCAGATAAGCTTCTGGTTGATGGAAGAATGTACTCTTTGGAAGAATTGCAAACACAACAAATAAGTACAAATAAAAGGGTAAGAAGTGAAGAAAATTCTCCAGAAACAACTGGAACTGCAACAGAAGAAAATACTCAACAAGTAAAAACGCCGGGAAGAAAGCAGATTAAAACAGGAAAACCACAGAGAAATAATAGTCTGGAGAGATATTATCCGGTTAGCAGTAAAAGTAAAGAAGAAATGAGTAAGGATTTACCAAATGAGCAGCAGAAGGATACTCATAAACTTGAAAGGGCACCAAATATCTAGCAATTAAACAACACTTACTCTCGAAAAAATAAAGAAACGATTCGGATATGCACAGTGAATGTACGCACAATGTTAGGTGATGACAGGCTGGAGGAATTCGGATATGCAGAATGAATGTACGCACAATGTTAGGTGATGATAGGCTGGAGGAATTCAAGCATGCAGTAAGTTTTATAAAATGGGATATAATTGGAATGGCAGAAATGAGGAGGAAAAATTATTTAATACTGGAGCGTCTCTCACCGAGGACACAGGAAATGTTCAAACTATGACGTTCCTTAAAAAATGAAATATTATCAGGGAAGAAGGACCAAACCTGCCTCACTATTCTCAATAAACAATTAAGAGAAAGTATTAAATTGGACATGGTAAAATATAGGGAAAACATAGTCAACAGCGTACTTTCAACAAGCAAATCAATTAGGAAAATTAATAGAGATCTTTCTGGCGGACAGTTTTGGATTGCGAAGCTGGAAAATAAAAATCAGAAGTTAATATCAGGCAGGAGATATCTGATGAAGCAACGGAGTTTTTCAAAACTTTGCATAGAACTGATCCGGATGAGGAGGAAGTTATTGTTGAAGAGAATGGAGAGGAAGATATACCACCAATATTAGAAAGTGAAGTTTTGGTAGCCATCAATAATTTAAAATATGAAAAGAGTCCTGGTTCTGATGGTATAAGAAATGAATTTCTGCTAGCAGGTGGAGAACCACTAGCCAGGGAAATAACAGCATTATTCAACCTCCTAATAGACATGGAAGAAATACCTCAACAGTGGAAATTGGCAAAAATGATAATCTTATTTAAAAAAGGGAACAGGAAATCGATAGATAATTATCGCCCAATCTCATTGTGTTCAGTAATGGCTAAACTATTTGCATCAACCATGAAGGAGCGGCTAACAAAACTGATAATGGAGAATGTGAGTATAGAACAAGCAGGGTTTAGAAAAGGATTTTCAGTAATGGACCATCTTCAAACTATAAACCAACTAATAGAAAAGGCAAAATAATACAAATTTCCAATATACCTGTGTTTTCTTGATTTCCGGAAAGCATTTGACTCAATCTCTCATTCAAGCATATTTAGGGCTCTTAGAAAAATAGGAATCCAAAGCAAATATGTCAGGATTATAAAGGAATTATACAAGGGAATGACAGCATTTATAGCAACTGAAAGGAAAGGAAAAGAGTTCCCTGTGAAAAAAGGAGTCAGGCAAGGAGATCCAATCTCTCCGGTTCTGTTTATTTTGGTTCTAGAGCTTATGTTTTGGTAGCTGGAATGAGAAGGGAAAGGAATCAGTGTGAATGGAAGATGGCTTAATAACCTTCGTTTTGCCGACGATATAGTAATAGTTGCAAAAAATATCGAGGAAATGACCGCTATGCTAAAACAACTTATTACACACAGTCAAGAAATAGGCCTTAATCCCAACTACAATAAAACAAAATTAATGACCAATAGAGAAGAAATAAAATTAGAAATTAACAATAATTCCATAGAATACACAAGTGAGCATAACCACCTGGGACAACTAATTTCATTTAAGGACAGAACCCACAAAGAAATTCAAAGAAGAATATCACAGAGCTGGAGAAAATACTGGTCTTTAAGGCACATTTTGAAGGGGAATATAGGAATGGAATTGAAAAAACAAGTCATTGAATCTTGCATCTTTCCTGTAATTTCCTATGGATGCCAAACATGGTCCCAAAGTACCAGGAGAACAAAATCAGGGTTTGGCAAAACTCATTAGAAAGAAGCATCGCTAATGTCAGAAGGAGAGATAGAGTCAAGTGTGTTGACATTAGGAAGAGAACTGGGTTGAAGGTCTTAACCAAGTTACTTAAAAAATGGAAATGGAAATGGGCAGGACACCTCTTGAGATGCAGGGATGACAGATGGTCATATTATGTGACTGAATGGACTCCATACGATTGTACTCGAGGTAGAGGCAGGCAAGTCAAGAGATGGAGTGATTCTTTCAAGAAGACAGCAGGCCCGACATGGTGGAGAAAAGCACGGGACAAGAAGCTCTGGTGGGAAACATGGAAGGAACTCACAGACCCCGCTTCCCGTTAAGGCTGGTCTCCCTGGGAAGTGTAGACCATTACTCCACAAAGGAGGAAGGCTTTTACAAGCAAAAAATTATTAATCAGTTATTTAAGTTTTTAGAAAAATGTAAAAAATTAGTTATGAGTTTGATTTTATAGGAAAGTATCAAAGATGTTTATTTTTGTTTGTATAATAAAGGCTATTTCATTTCATTTTCAACCAAAAATATTTGCCAATACAAGAGATGATACAAGAAAGAAATGTCCAAGTTCATTACTTGGAAGACTTCGTTGTTTAGTTTTCTCTCTAAAGATAATTTCGGCACGAGTAAAACATTGCCAAGTTTAAGAATATACCTGCTTGAGGAAAGTGATATTTTAGTAACTGGATATAAATATTTTTATTGTTGTTTTTAAAGGTCAGTTGAAGTGTCTTTACTGTTCTTAGTAAGTAACTATGAGGTCTTCTAAGTAATGAACTTGGACATTTCTTTCTTGTATCATCTCTTGTATTGGCAAATATTTTTGGTTGAAAATATGGTACACTTATTACACCAACTCATACTACTTTTTTGGAGTGTAGGATGGTAAGGCGTTTTTTGGGGGTTTTAGGAGGATATATTTCTCGCTTTTTGGGGAGGGGAGTGTTTCTTTGGGAGGCGGAACTTGGCCTCTATTTCACATTTATGTTTTTTTTTGGGATCTCATTACTTTTTTCTAAGTATTAATTAAAATTTAGTTGCCGCATACCTACTGGCTTTTGTACTTCATATAAAACCAGGGTCTTTGGGTTCTGCATAAAGTTCTCCTTACTGCTTGATATTTGATACCAATAAGTAGCATACCTATCTACATCTAATCACTAGACTAGAAAAGTTAGAAGCTCTTCCTGATGACAGTACTCTAGAGGACAAATTTATTGCTCTCTTAACTAAACTATTACACTGTAAAACACAGGAACCTTATCCCGAGGATAAAGATCACAATAGGGAAAGTGCAGAAGGCCTTCAAGAAAAAGATAAGAACAAAGACGATACATTTTGGATTTGTGATCCTAAACTTTGTAATTTAGATGGCTCGACTTTGAAAAACTTAGTATTTGCTTTGAAGTATATTATGCAGTCAACCCCTGCGACTTTATTTACTACATTTAAGAAAGAAGTCACACCTGTTGTTGTTAAGATGCGTCGAAATGGTTCTTAAAACATCAAATATAGGTTCTCCTTGCCAAGACGATTCATTTGATACCCCACATCATGGGTTTCGGACGGAATGATGGGTTTCCGAAGAAGTACAAAACTGGCCCCCCCCTGGAAGCGGAGTCAAACACAACTTTTCAGGATTTTTTCCTTTAATAACACCCTCATATCTATCATCCTGCTAAATTTCAAGTCTCTAGCACCATGGGAAGTGCCTAATAATTTTGATGAGTGAGTGAGTGAGTCCTATAAATCCCGATTTTCGATCGCTTATATCTCAGAAACTATTCGATGTAGAATTATGAAAATTTCCAGTTTTGCTCACATCTAGTAGTATAATACCTGTGTAAAATTTCATAACTTTATCTTTACCTGGTTGAAAGTTATGAGAGGGTAAAAATCGGCTCTAAGACCGCCTGTTATATACACACAGTATGCTTAGGCCGGAACTTGGCTAGGCGCACTACCGTGTGCCTAGATATATTTTTAGAGCGTCTGTTTGCTCTCTGGCTCAATAATTGACAGATTTTTATGAAATTTGGCACAAACATAATTTTTGTGATTCTATCGTTTAAATAAGCAGAAACAGGTATGTTTGGGCAAAATGCGCCCCAAAATAATTGTAACGCTTACATTTTTGCGTTCGCTTTGTGTAAGTTTTTTAGCCTAGGGAAACGAATGAAACTATTTTTGAGGCGATATCTGTAACCATTTTTGAGAAAAGTGAATGAAGCTAGTTTTTCTACCTTGTTTTTAGTTCGGGTCCTTAAAAACGATGGATTCATTTGAAAGTTTTTCTAAACGTATGGTATTAATAAAAACTAAGACTTTTAAATTTTAATTAAGCCTGGGAGTTGAGGAAGTTTTAGAAATAAAATATTTCATTCACAGTCATTAACACTTTTGGGGTTTTCGTATATTTTGTGAAATATCTTGGAAACGGTTGAGAAATCGTGATAAGTGGACAGTAACCATTCGAAAGCTTACAAAAAGCGGTTCGATAGTCTTTTTCATTGATAAGTGCTTAGACGGAGGGATAAGTGCTTAAAACCTCGAAAGTGTTGGGTTTTTGCTTTGAAAGGTTCTTTAGATTTGTTTCCTCAGTATTTTATTGTTTTTTTTTTTTATTTACAATTGTTTTTCAGCAATTAATTGAATTTGGTAGTGAACGAAGATACATAAAATGAGATGAAATTTTCGGTTGTATCGGAAAATGAGTTTTCCGTAAGAGCCGTAACAAAGATGGCCAACAAAATAAAGTTTGTTTAAAAATTGTTTTGAACTACTGATTCCATATGTAATTCAAATAATTAGGGGCGCTAATGGCCCTGATTTGTCGATGCGCCGTTAAAAAAAAAAAATTAGGCAAAAATATAATTTATTTCTAAAATTGTCAAGCAACCACTTTTGCACCACTTGATGGATTGAAACGATATACAATATCGTTTGGTGAGTTGGAAACGCCTTGAATCGCTGATATAATAATGCATATACTATATCATGAGCACTCGAGTTATGCGGGATGGTCTACCCTATGCCCCGTATAATAATGGGATAGTCACTATAGATATATTTAACAAAATCAGTAATCATACCAATTTCTGAAGGAATCTACATTGAGGTTTCACTCACGAAAGAATTTTGAAAAATATCTCCACCTACTTCATACAGAAAATTGCCCTGTTAAAATTTTTATGTATAATATCATATTTACTATAAACGATTGAACGAATTCGATAACCAGCAAAATGGACCATCCGTAGGGGGGGGGGGGAGAGATTTACACCGGATAAAAATTATTAATGAGCCCATACCGGCCGTAATTTTTGTTATATTGCAACTACACTTGGTATTCGTCATCAGTATATAAACAGAAAGATGTTTTGTAAAAATAAACTAAATCAGTCCATAGGGGGGGGGGGGGAGGTTTAATCCGGAACCAAATTATGACTTTGCCTCTACTTGTTATTTGTACTTCCTTGGAACGAAACTCGGTAGACAAGTTGCCCCAACAATGAGGAACATGTGTTATAAAAAAAAACAAAATATATATATATCGTTTAGAGCCTTCCCTCAAATTCAGTAACATAAATATGCTTTAAGTCCCCCCGACAATCCTATGTAATGTACTGTATAACATACAGTCTTCTTTTTCGTACATGGTCACTGCGCATGCGCAAACGCCAGTCGACACTTTTTTGTGGCACATATAGTTTTCTTTTTCCTACAAGGCCCCTGCGCTTGCGGGTACACCACTGGGCATGCGCGTACGCCACTGCGCTTGCGCGAACGCCCCTTGGCATGAGGAGACGCCACTGCGCAAGCGCAAATGCATCTGCGGTTCCACGAAGGCCACTGGGCATGCGCGAACGCCACTGGCCATGCGCGAACGCCACTGGCCATGCGCGATCGCCACTGCGCATACGCGAACGCCAGCAGACACTTTTATCCAACGTTTTTTCCAGTTTAGTCAAAAACGTTGCTTTCTTATACTAGAACGGTATTCTTTTGATCTGTCCGTAAAAAATACAATTTTTTTTTTTTTTTATGTCTGAGTGTATGTGAGTGTATTCTTCTATTTCCTTATTAATTTAAAGCCCTTATTAATTATCTCTTTGGAATTTGATATCATTCTGTCCATTGGGAATTAATGTTTCATTTGCATAAAGGCATTCTTCC
Source organism: Gonocerus acuteangulatus (assembly GCA_946811695.1). Lineage (NCBI taxonomy): Eukaryota > Metazoa > Arthropoda > Insecta > Hemiptera > Coreidae > Gonocerus > Gonocerus acuteangulatus. The sequence goes on along the minus strand of OX328128.1, from coordinate 5,618,670 downwards.
TTCATTATAGTTTGTGGATATTGAATTCTTTTAATAACTGTTTTGTGTTAATATGAAGGCTGTCATCATATTTATATATCGGTGTTTTATGCGAATAAATAATATTTTAGCATAAATATGCTTTAGCGGTGACTAAACTGGAAAAACCCTTTACAAAAAAGTGTCCACTGGTGTTCGCGCTTGCGCAGTGCATTTCGCGCATTCACAGCGGCGTTAGCTCAAGCGCAGTGGCCATATACGTAAACGAAGACTGTATCTGTCACGAAAACGTGTCCGCTGGGGTTCGAGCATGTGCTGTGGCGTGGCCATTTACGGAAAAGAAGACTGTATGTGTCACAAAAATGTGTCCGCAGGCTTTTGCGCATGCGCAAAGGCGTTCTTGCATTCGCAGTGGTGTTTGCGCATGCGCTTTGTCCGTGTAAGGAAAAGAAGATATGTTATACAGTACATTACATAGGTTTTTCGGGTGGGCCTATATTTCTTAATTATTATACTTGGGGATTTTTACTTCTAGTGTCATCGTTCGAGGGTCTTATTAGGAGCCTCAGGTCTTCCCTACTGACTCAGGTATATGCAAAGGGAGAAGTCAGGCGGCCGATGCATAGCACTGACTGTAATATCACCGTAGTGTTTCGCATCGTTAAGAATTAAATACCTCTACAGTATCTTCCCTTCTGGGCCCTTGTGTCAATAAAACGGAGAATCTACAAATCGCATATAAATTATTATCTCAGTAAAGTTCCCCATACAAATTGGCCAACATTGATGATTAACGATTTCGTCCTTTCTTGAATTATTCGGCGAATTTAATGTTATCAATTTATGTAGAATTTACCTACAAGTAGTTTTACTGTTGTTGGACCATGAAACTGTTGCCTGCAGTCAATAAAGGGGGTGGTGAAGGTCAATTTTCAACCCACTGCACTTTCCAAGCAGCTGCATCGTTGCAACTCCGTTATGCACTTTACTCATCGGTAACACATTCATCCACTTTGCTGTTGGATTTTCTTTCACAGATGCCGCCAAGAACGGGTGCATATTTTCTATACTACTCGAATCAGTGCTAAGTTGATGTATATTTTATGTTTTAGTGCGGTTCCTACCTCCCCCATAGGGAGGAACCCCGCTTATAAGGTTGATACAATGAAACAATCCGGAAGTGCCGACAAGAAAAATTCGCGTTTCAGAACCCCTAGAGACCGAAAATAACGGTGGTTCAAATTTGTATATATATATATATATATATATATATATATATATATGTATATATTTATTTATATATATATATATATATATATATATATATATATATATATTTGTCTGTTCGCTCATTTCTGGCTTCCCTGATGGTCCGATTTTGATGAAATTTGGTACAAAAATCAGTCGTCCAATTTGAAAGGTCAAGTTCGTTAACCAGCAAAATCCGCCTACTGGAAGATGGCGTTTGGGGCGAAATTCGCGCAGAAAAAATCGTAGCGCTTACGTTTTTGAGTTCATAAGCTTGTAAGTACTCTTTTTATAGGCTTCTTGGGCTTGGAAAACGAATGAAAGCATTTTCAAGGCGATAGCTTTAACCGTTTTCGAGAAAATTGGAAAAATAGTTTTTGAATACCGTTTTTGGTTTGGGTACTTAGAATCATGGGATTCAGTTGAAACATTTTCTGCATGTTCTACTTTCACTAAAACTAATATGTTGAAATTTTTGTTACGTTTGGAGTTTAGGAAGGGTTAGAAAAAAATATTTTATTAACAGACATAAAAAGTTTTGGTAACTTTGTATACTTTCCTTAATACCTCGAAAAAGGTTGAGAATCTTGGGGAACAGAAGATGACCATTAGAAAGCTCACTAAATGCTCTACAAAAATGGCTCTGATGAAAGTTTTGATTAGGCGATGTCAATCGGAGAAATAAGTGCTTAAAACTTTAAAGTAATTGATTTCGCTTATTCGAAGTGTTCTTTTTGTCTGTTTTATTCCTTGTTATTTTTAAATTGCTTATAGTCAGATAATGTATTTGGCAATAAAACAGATTAAGTAAAATAAGAAGATCAGTTTATTGTTAAAAATGTAGCGTTCAAAGAGAGAGATCCCAAGGCTTTCCAAATGCCTCTGAGCGGAGGCCTTTCTGCCCGACTTATGGGATAGCTGACCCATACAGGTAAGATTGTAAATCAAGACCTTTCAAGACTGGTTAGTTTGAGATTTCATTTGGATAGGTGTTTCGCTATTGATCTAAACAAAGTAATAACTGTTTTTATTCTATGCCTTCATAAACACTAGAGATAAGAACGGAACCGCGCTAAGATGACGCAGTTCCTGCGAATCGGACTTTTTATCTTTTGCCCGCAAAATACGTTTATATTTTATACGCTTAGCAGAGGCATTGTAAAATTGATTGATATTTTAAATGTTAAAGTACCTGTTGAAAAATAATATTTCTGTATATTATCTACGTTTCACCCTAAAACTAATGTATATTTTATATGTTTAATCGTTACAGTGTATAACTCACTAAATTTTACATGATTACCCGTTTCAGTGCAAGACAGATGTATAATTATTTGTTAAACCGTTGGAGTCTATATTTAACACGTTTAGTCGGTATACTTTAACTCTGATGTACATTTTACACGTATGGCTGGTACGGAGTAAAACCGATGTATGATTTTTATGTTTAACCGGTGCACTGTAAAATATATTTGTATTTTACACGTTTATCTATTGCTGTGTGAAAAGCAGTGTGTATGTTAAACGATAACCGTTGCAGTGTGAAGCTGGTTTATTTTTTACATAGTTGACCGTTATAGTGTAAAACTGATGTATAAGTTACATATTTAACTGACGCGGTGTAAAACGGATTTATATTTTACATATTTATATAACGGATTTATATTTTATAAAATATAAATCCGTTATATAAATATGTAAATGTTATATAAATATATGTTATATATGTATATGTTATATAAATCCGTATACGGATTTATATTTTACATATTTCTATAGAGACATGAATATCCCACCGAAGGCAGATAATTCATCTACCATCTCATCCATACCTAGGATGCAAATGCAAAAAGACTGGTGTTCTATCATAATGTAAATAAACTTAATTTAAAATCATGCAATCTAATATTATATGTGTATGTATATATGTGTGTAAATAATAAAAACAAAGTTATTAAGCATAATGTAATGTAAATATGTAAATAGACAATACGTTGATATAATGTAATTTAGTAATATACATATATGTATGTATATATATATATATATATATATATATATATATATATATATGTATGTGTGTGTATGTGTGTGTGTGTGTGTGTGTGTGTGTGTGTATGTGTATGTGTATATATATGTATAATGTAAGTATATAAGGCAATGTAATGTATATATGTAATGTTTGTAATAACTATATGTAAGGTGTACATCGCCATTAAGCAGAACACAAAGAAAGAAATAATAAATAATATTTTACATATTTAACCGTTACAATGTAAAACTGATGTATATTTTACTTATTTAACCGCCGCTGTGTAAAACCTGTGTACATATGCTTTACATCGCGCTTAGCGATGAGCCCATCATTTGTATTATACACGTTTATCTATTGCTGTGTAATACCAGTGCGTATGTTAAACGTTTAACTGTTACAGAGTAAAACTGATGTATATTTTACATATCTTCGTATCGAATGTGAAAATCACCAGTTTCCAGAGTGAAAAAACTTTTATCTATTACTCTGCTTTTGGACAATCAAATAGTCGGCAGATTCTACCTTTTGACAGTGGTTACCTTCCCCTTTCACTGAGTAAACTTAGATTCGAGAGTTTGTCGTCCATCAATCCAACAGCAATCAGAAAAGATTTAAAACGAAAAATGCGTTTTTCCACATTCGATACTTTGCACTTGTATCGACGATATTTACCCGTTTCAGTGTAAAACGATGCATATTTTACATTTTTATTCGGTTCAATGTAAAACTGATGTATCCTTTACATTTTTACACGTTTCAGTGTCAAACTGATGTATATTTTACATTTTTACACGTTTCAGTGTAAAACTGATGTATATTTTACATTTTTACGCGTTTCAGTGTAAAACTGATGTATATTTTGCATTTGTACAAGTTTCAGTGTAAAACTGATGTATATTTTACATTTTCACTCGTTTAAGTGTCAAACCAACGCGTATTTTACATATTTAACCGTCGCAGTCTAAATTGATGAATATTTTACATATTTAACCGTTGTAGTGTAAAACTGAGTTAAATACTTCGGACCATTGGACTGTAAAGCTGGTGTTTTATAACTTTGAAGTGAAAGAAGCATGTATATTTATATTATACGGTATCCCCCTCCCCAAAAATGTTGATGTGATGATAAAAATGTGTCATAAAACCCTTAAAAATAAATAAAAAAAGATTACTTGGTTCATAAAATATATTTTATTTTAGTTGTAATAGCGTTTTCGTTGCCTGAAACTATTTCAAGTCCTAAAGTTTTAGTATCCCATACCCCGGAAATGGTCCCAGCCCCCCTGATATTATTTCCTATATACGCCCATGTCATGGGGTGCAAGAATTCTTGGGCTTTCAAGTTTCATTTGAGTGCGAAAGAGCAATGCGGCCTTCACTAAATACTGCGGCAGACTTTTCGTGACCTTAACTCTTCCTCTTCGCCGAGAAGCACAATAAGCAGCAGGGGAACTAGTTCCGATGTCAAAGGCCTCTACCCCCTCCCCTCCTCCGAAGGTAGACGAACACTAACGGAGATAGCCGAAGAGCGAACAGCTGTGAGGGAACAGAGATCGAAACCAGTAGCAAGGCGCCTCTCTCTCGTGAAGTGTGTTCATCTCCCCTAGTAGTATAACCTCCCCGATTCTCTGATCTGTTCCGTTCCTCTGCCGGTTCTTTGTGTTCCATCATGAACTAACTATTCATCCAACAATGGCCAAAGCACATACAAGGAGGAAGGATCTAGTTGCTAATTCCAAAGAGATTCCAACTTCTTAAGAGGTTAGTTCTGCATTCCCAAGAATCACTTTTACACCTTCCTCTTTTCAACATCATATATTAATAATCAAGTATATTAATTGTAAATATTGCCAATCAAAGTAATTATTTCTTTTTAAATCAACGCCATTGATTTGATTCAACAACTCAAAACTATAAAATCTGCAGTATATTTAATGTTTCTTTATATATTGTGTTAATATTACTTGTTGTATTCAGTAAGTAATACATTTTAAAGAAGTCTTTAGTTTATTGTAAATCTGTTACAGCTTTCGATTTCCGTTTTACTTAAATGCAAGTCGAAATGTTTACTAATGTACACACATTTTAATTTAAACTTTTTTTAATATGATTTAATTAACTTATTAGTGATAAATTTGCAAGATATTTATTTTTATTAAATTTCTGTATTAGGTAATACCTATATTGAAAGTATTCTTCCGAAATACCTTTCAAGTCAAAAGAAACCTGTTTATACACCTGTATACACACCTAAACATGCAAATTTTAGAGTAATTTAAAAGTATTTAGAAGGAAGATATATATATATATATATATATATGTATATATATATATTTTAATGTTTATTGAAGTTAACAATATATTTAGTATTTCCTGAAAATAACTGATAGTGAAATTTCTCTAAAGTCTTGCTGATGATGGCTAATGTTAATAACCTTGGAGTTTACTAAATTACCAAGAGAACTAAGTGTTAAACAGGCTAAATAGACAAACCAAATAATTAGAAGGATCTTTATTGGAGATTCTGGAATGTTTGATGGAAGTTCACATAGGTGTTAAAATTTGTCAACAAAAATTAATTGTTATGGTTAAATTGACAAATATTTCAATATTTCTGTCTTGAAAAGTCTATAAAACAGAAACAGCAACTCGGAATTGGGTTCAAATCTCAGCTTGGAAAATTCATGTTTTTATTTTTTTTTCTGTAATAAAGGATGTAGAATAAGGATTGTTTCTGTTGGACGCATAAATGTCAAAAGAGTCATAAACACTTAGTAAAGACATAAAAATTAGTTATGGATAATTGAAATATTTTTCATAGAAAAATACACAATTTGTTTACCTAAACTCGCAAAACATAGAAAATAGAAAATATACGTAATTCTATACACTACAGAGCCGAAAATTAGAAATTATACACAACTATTTACACCACACCGGCAAAACATGGAAAAGATACATTTTTTTACACTGCACATCTGAACACAGATAACTTACACAATTGTTTACACCAAACCGGCAAAACATAGAAAATATACATATTTTTTTTACACTGCACAGCTGAACACAGAGAACATACACCATTGTTTGTACCATACCGGCAAAACATAGAAAATATACATAATTGTTCTGTCAGTTTACTCCCTCCCTCCATATGTAGGAAATAGAGTTAGTCCAAATTATATATATATCATATATAAAGCTCAAGTTCGTTAACCAGCATAATCATCCCACCGATGATTTTGGATCGAAATTCGAGCGAAAAACATCGTTATGCTTACCTTTTCGAGTTCATATGCTTGCAGGTTCTCGTTTTTTAGGTACCTTAACGATGGAAGAAGAATGAAACCATTTTTAAGACGATATCTTTAACTGTTTAGAAGTTACTTAGGATAAGATGACGCAGTTCCAGCAAGTCGGAACTTTGTTTCTTGTAATTTGTAAGAAAAGAACAAAAACAAAAAATTGTATACAAGATATATCTAACTCTATATGATTACTCCTTTTGTGTGTGAAACAATTTATTGTTCTCTTTGACGGTCCGCTGCACATGCTTTCGCTTTCCTTGTTCTGTCTCCCACCAGCGTATCCTTCAGTAATCAGCTGGTTTCTTCACGTATCATCTACCTTGGTATGCTTTAGCGGTGGACATCTTGGAAAATCTTACACACGTTTCATCACTTCTGTCTCAAGGAAGATATGGGGCCAGTATGGGAGGGTAGTAAGTTTGTACTAAGCATACTACTACTACTAATATATATATATATATATATATATATATGTACATAAAGTAAACTCTTCCTAATCCGGCGTCGTCGGAACCGGGGTACAGTTGGATTAGAGAATTCAGTTATAATCTGTCACTTATGTATTTGAAACCTAATTATTTGAGGATATAATAGTATGTAACATACTTAATATATTTGTTTATCTATTTATTTGCATATAGAAGTAAAATTTAGGCACTGAATTATAAAATAAATTCGAAATATGTATATATGGCGGTCCAGCGTATATCAGGTACCTTAGTAGAATTCTTTTTTCTTAGTAGAAACACAAGTTGGTGTCTCTAAAACATAACATATATGACTTCTTTGACTTCCATTCAATGAAATACCACGGAACTAATGTTTGGCTAGCTAGGAAGGGAAGGTTTTATAAGAGCTCTTTCCTCTCGGAGACCGCCGGATTAGAGAGAGCGACGGATAAGAGAACACCGGATAAGGGAGAGTCTACTGTGTATATGTGTGTGTGTAATATATATATATATATATATATATATATATATATATATATATATATATATGGGGGCGAGGTTAGCTCAGTGGTAGAGCGCTGGACTAATAAGCTGGAGGCCTGAATTCAAATCCCGAGCAAGCACTAAAGATTTTTTCTTCAAGTGTCTTTGTTCATGGGTTGAATTCGGCCTCCCTGACCGTCCCTAGGCCAACCCAGCCTTTAATTAATTAATTAATAATGGGTACCTTGGTTGGTGCTAATGACTCTAGCAGTCGAAGCAGCCAAGGGAAAAATCAGGCGGCCGGAGCATAGTACTGACCACACTATCTCCCTAGTGTGCCGTATGGTCATGAATCAGATACCTCTATAGTATCTGCCCCTCAGGGCCCTCGTGGCCTGTTACGGGACTGATTTATATATATATATATATATATATATATATATATATATATATATATATATATATATATATATATATATATATATATATATATATATGAGATGAGGTTAGATGAGTGGCGAAACAGTCGAATAATACGCCGGAGGGCCTAAGTTTAAAATTGGAGCGCGCACTAAGATTTCATCCTTCAGTGTCGTCGTTCGCGTGTTGGATTCCGTGTCCCAGACTGTCCTTAGCCCCACCCAGTCTTTAATTAATTTAATGGGCACGTGTGAATGGGATGGACGGATCATAGTACTGACCACACTATCTCCCTAATGCGCCTTATGTTCAAGAATCCGTTACCTTTGCAGTATCTGCTCCTCTCAATCCTCGTGGCCTGTTACGGGACTGATTTTTTTTGTTGATAATATTTTGAGATGAGTTAAAAGAAGCTCTTGAAAAACATGGAGGTTTACCTTTGGACAATACTTGCATACATATTTTATGATTATTAATTTATTATACAAAGCCCATTGGAGTAAATTGGCTTTTAGTTTTATCAAAAATCTCTGGATATTATTCTTAAGTTTTTAGAGTCCCTTGGTTCTATTTCTTTCTCTCCCCTTCCGATTCTTACTAAAAAGAGAGGTTTGTGATATCAGTTTTCTTCTGTAGGGACCATTAAAATACTTTCTTTTAAATCCTCTTGTAAGTTTTTAGGTATCTTGTAGCGCAGATATATACAGATATTGTGTTTTCTCTCGGAATAGGATTACAGTATTATGTTTATTGTTACAATTTTTCATACAATGCTTATATATGTGGTTGTAGGTATTACTATCTACGAATCTTCGCACAATTAGACGAGAAGAGGTTATACTATGCAGGTGACGGATAGGACACGCTTTATTAACTCATCAATATTTTATGCCAATGAAAAAACAACCCACTTGCAGGCAGTAAAACGTTACACTAACAGTGAAACACTTGCTTTCGGAATGCAAAATACAAGAACAACTAAAATTGACAGAGGTTAGACCTTTCCTTAACACTGAATAAAAATGTTAAAACAATTCAACACAGAAAATTTTCTTTCCATTAAAAATGTAGATTTTAGGTCAGAAGCATTAGGCAGTATTTATATATATATATATATATATATATATATATATATATATATATATATATATATATATATATTGCTTTTCTAGTTTCCCTTTGCAAACGAGTTTGGCTTATATATTTATTTAGTTAGTCCTAATGTTAGGAAATATTAAATTTTAAATCTTATAGCAATATTTGCAATAATGTGTATTTACAATATTATTTAAACATTGTAATATGTAAATGAGTTAGAGAATAACTATATTACTACTAGCCAATAAAATAGTAGGTGCTTACGTATTAGCTTCAACGCAGGTTAAAAGAACCGGATCTCAGAGATCTGGATCAACGCTATAATTGAGGATTATCAACGATTTGGGTGTTCTAGAGTTTCGATATAACCTTGAGCGAGAGAAAACGCGTAGTACTTATGTTAATGGCACAATTGCTATGCGTTTCCGCTCGCTAAAGAAGATAACAAAACTCTAGTCAATCCAACTCGCTGTTATGGATAGCATTCCGATGTTATGGAGGCTATAAATGGTTTATCAACATTTCAAATGAGAGTTCTTTGTTGGAAAAATGTTAGATTTCCTCGCATGCGCATGTTTAAAAATACTCTATTTACGCCAACTTGAATCTCAATTACAGTGAACTTTAGTGAACTTAATAACTCCTTTGCTAGTTGAGAGCAACTTTTTTTTCAACGGATTCGTGTTTAGTGCATCAAAATACGTTATAGTGCAAAATTTGAAAAAAAAAAAAAAAAAAAAAAATCGGTGCTGAGGACGCTCTTCTTCAGTTTTACCCCTTTCCTATTGTGGTCCATAATTTTAACATTCTTACCAAGTTTAAACGTCTACTCTCAGAATTCTAAAATTATGGACCACAATATGAAATTTAATTATTATCCTAGTCCTTAAAATGACTGAATTAAAGGTAGCTAATATATTGTATTATTGTATACCTCATTTATTGTATTCCTATTGGTATTAGTGATGTAGGAGAAGTTTCCTCCTTATTCTTGGTTTTCTGTTTATTTTACATTGTAGATACCTGATGATAAACCTAAAAAGGTTCGAAACGTCACAAATATAAGTTAATGTTTTAAACAATTTTGGCAACTCCTGCCAGTTAAACAATATATGGTAAAACTGGAGGAGAGCGTCCTCACTACGATTTTCTTCAAAGTTTGCACTATAACGTATTTTGATGCACTAAACACGAATCCGTTGAAAAAAAAAACCCGCTCTCAACTAGGAAAGAAGTTATTAAGCACTAAAGTTCACTGTTATTGAGGTTTTAAAAGACGGGGTAAACAGCTTATATGTAAACACTCGCATGCGCAATAGTCCTTAATGACGAAGTGTAATTGAAATGTAGACTCACGTGTGGTAGCTGACTTGGTCGTAAACTGTCGCTTTTGGGCATACGTGCTATGCGTTCCCGCTCGCTCAAGAAAACATCAAAACCCCTAGTCAATCCAACTCGCAGAAATGAAAAGAATTCTATGCCCAAAAGTCGTCCAAGGCATTCTTCTAATCCTAGTAGACATCTTCAGACGCGATCTTCGGTGGATATAAGTCCACCGAACATTCAAAACTCATAACTTTGTTTTGTATTAAAAATTTGAGTAATTCTTCTCGATTGTGGATAAGAATTATGAAGTCGTGTAACTTCATTTTTAACTTGCTAAAAAAAACTGTAATGACGGTAACAATAACAAGCTAATTACAGCTAAGAGGGAATTAGAGAAGCTTAGAAGGAACAAATCATAAAGGCATTAGGTAATTATTAAGGGATTTCTGTTATATAATACTTTTCAGGAGCGAAACAAGAAATTTGAAGAATGTTTCATTATTTAAAAAAATGTTTCTGAATAAATAAGTGTTGGTAAATTTTAATAATTGATAGTTAATTTCAATTACACTTCTTCATTAAGGACTATTGCGCATGCGCGAGTTTACAAGTACGTTGTTTATGCGATCGTTTATAACCTCCATAACAGTGAACTTTTTTTTTAAATAACTTCTTTCCTAGTTGCGAGCAACTTTTTTTTTCAACGGATTCGTGTTTAGTGCATCAAAATACGTTATAGTGCAAACTTTGAAGAAAATCGGTGCTGAGGACACTCTCCTTCAGATTTAACCAATATATATATATATTTCACTCGTTCTTGTTTCTTTTTATGGCTACGGGTCGTTAAAGCAGTACACCATTCGTTCACATTTACCACTTTATTTGCAAAATTTTGCCCGACACGTTTCTTGCCTTTATGTCGCACTTCTTCAGGGGCTTTTCTATGCACCTTTCCTTAACTAATTTACTTTTCAACAAATTATTATTTTATTAAAAAGTCTTAAGTATCCTACCTTATGAAGGAAGTCCTCTCGTCATGTTGTCAAGCTTGAGTCATGCGTAGTACTGACTGGTCATCTGAAGTAATGAATATTGCTGTATTATATCGATTCTTACAGCTGTTTTAAATGTATCGATTATTAGTAAAAAATGTTCATGGTGTTTAATTTACAATGCTCTGGAAAATTTGATGGACGTTTTTTAATTTTTTTTTTATTTATGGCTGTTTTTTATAGAAAGAAACATTAATAGTCCGACTCGCAGGAACTGCGTCATCTTAGCGCGGTTCCATTCATATCCCTAGTGTCATTTTGTAGACTTAAAATAGAAACAGTTATTAGTTTGTAAAACAAAAAAAAAAAAAAAAACAGCAAAAAAAAAACAAGATTGTCGGCTAGGGATGAAACTATCCTAAGCGGAAATTACTCTTTCCGCCGTCCCAAGTTTCGGTCTACGAAGACTCTTCCACGAATTAGTTTCTAATTTACTTAACTTGCAGTAATTACATCCATTTTACTTTTAAATGCAATTAAACATATATGTATATATTTATATATATATATATATATATATATATATATATATATATATATATAAATATATACATATATAAATATATACATATATGGTTGGCCATGTATGTGTCTTTTATGCAGTGCATTATTAAATTTGAAGTGGATTGTATCTCCTAATAAAGAAAAATTATATATATATATATATATATATATATATATATATATATACATACATATATATATATATATATATATATAAGGTTGATCTCATGAAACAATCCGGAAGTGCCGACTAGAAAATTTTGCGTTTCAGAACACCTAGAGACCGAAAATGACGGTGGTCCAAATTTGTGTGTGTATATATATATATATATATATATATATACATATATATATATATATATATATATATATATATATGTATATATATATATATATACACACACAAATTTGGACCACCGTCATTTTCGGTCTCTAGGTGTTCTGAAACGCAAAATTTTCTAGTCGGCACTTCCGGATTGTTTCATGAGATCAACCTTATAAGCGGGGTTCCTCCCTATGAAGGGAGGGAGGAACCGCGCTAAAAGGAAGTTCAAAGAAAATATTTATATAATTTAAAATTAAAAGCAGCCATAAATAAAAAAAATCTGTAGATAACCAGGCACAATAAAATCTGTCTTGTGTATAAATGGAGTTAATATAATGACCTAATCATACCAGGGATAAGGTGGTTTTGGAAACTCGCTATGTTTAAACACATTTCCATGATTCGTTCATCTGTCGCACAGTGTTTACGAAACACAACATCCAGATATAGCCCTCATGCGTTTCCATGCTAATTTAGCGAAGTGCCAAGTTTCACGCCAAAGTGCTAAATACACCAATTTCCTGCGTCACCACTTCGTGTCATCTAGTTTGCACGAAATCATACCTCATTATTAGTAAAACGCACGTGGGATTGGATGGAAAATTATTCATCTTCAAATCTGTTTGTAAATATTGTCCAAAGCAAACCTCCATTTGGTTCAAGCATGGGCTGCAGCCCCCCCGGATCGTTGATTTGACTGGTAAAAAAATTCATAAAACCGTTAAAAATAATTTAAATAAGATCATTCAGTTCATAAAACATATTCTACTTTGGGTGTAATAGCGTATTAGTTGCCTAAAACTATTCAAAGATCTAAATTGTTATGAATGCGGAAATGGTCTCAGCCCCCCCCCCCCCCCGGTAAAGGGAGTTAAAGATAAAACATATACTTTTAATGATTTTTTTACAGGCATTATGCAAGAATGCCTTTTCTCAATTGTGTTGTAGTTGTTGGCGTTTTACTCGGAAAATAATCAAAAACAAGAAAAATGCCAAAGTACTTTTTTTCTTTCTTTATTCATCCTGCATCGATTCCCGAAGTTTTCCCGTTTATTTTTGGGTCATAAGATTTTAATAAATAAATAAAATGTCTCAATAAAACAATTGTACAATAAGCCATTGCAATACAATACATATATTAAATAAAACAAATAGGTAACAAAAACAATTGTACAATAAGCCATTGCAATACAATACATATATTAAATAAAACAAATAAGTAACAAAAACAATTGTACAATAAGCCATTGCAATACAATACATATATTAAATAAAACAAATAGGTAACAAAAACAATTGTACAATAAGCCATTGCAATACAATACATATATTAAATAAAACAAATAGGTAACAAAAACAATTGTACAATAAGCCATTGCAATACAATACATATATTAAATAAAACAAATAGGTAACAAAAACAATTGTACAATAAGCTATTGCAATACAATACATATATTAAATAAAACAAATAGGTAACAAAAATGATGGCGGTAATTAGAGCAATAAATGTGCCTGGAGTTATTTGGTGGAAAATAGGTAACAAAAATGATGGCGGTTATTAAAGCAATAAATGTGCCTGGAGTTATTTGGTGAAAAATAGGTAACAAAAATGATGGCGGTTATTAAAGCAATAAATGTGCCTGGAGTTATTTGGTGAAAAATAGGTAACAAAAATGATGGCGGTTATTAAAGCAATAAATGTGCCTGGAGTTATTTGGTGGAAAATAGGTAACAAAAATGATGGCGGTTATTAAAGCAATAAATGTGCCTGGAGTTATTTGGTGAAAAATAGGTAACAAAAATGATGGCGGTTATTAAAGCAATAAATGTGCCTGGAGTTATTTGGTGGAAAATAGGTAACAAAAATGATGGCGGTTATTAAAGCAATAAATGTGCCTGGAGTTATTTGGTGGAAAATAGGTAACAAAAATGATGGCGGTTATTAAAGCAATAAATGTGCCTGGAGTTATTTGGTGGAAAATAGGTAACAAAAATGATGGCGGTTATTAAAGCAATAAATGTGCCTGGAGTTATTTGGTGGAAAATAGGTAACAAAAATGATGGCGGTTATTAAAGCAATAAATGTGCCTGGAGTTATTTGGTGGAAAATAGGTAACAAAAATGATGGCGGTTATTAAAGCAATAAATGTGCCTGGAGTTATTTGGTGGAAAATAGGTAACAAAAATGATGGCGGTTATTAAAGCAATAAATGTGCCTGGAGTTATTTGGTGGAAAATAGGTAACAAAAATGATGGCGGTTATTAAAGCAATAAATGTGCCTGGAGTTATTTGGTGGAAAATAGGTAACAAAAATGATGGCGGTTATTAAAGCAATAAATGTGCCTGGAGTTATTTGGTGGAAAATAGGTAACAAAAATGATGGCGGTTATTAAAGCAATAAATGTGCCTGGAGTTATTTGGTGGAAAATAGGTAACAAAAATGATGGCGGTTATTAAAGCAATAAATGTGCCTGGAGTTATTTGGTGGAAAATAGGTAACAAAAATGATGGCGGTTATTAAAGCAATAAATGTCCCTGGAGTTATTTGGTGGAAAAAAAAAATCTTTATCTGTAGATATAAAAAGCATATTCTGCCAAGTGATAATAGTATGCGTTATGATTTGAATAATGTTTGCAACCATAATTACAACATTATTTCTGAATGCACTAATGATGAAACACTGACTTATTAGTGTGATATTAATAATGATATAGACACCCATAATAATAATTCTAATTATAGAATATGGCTGTTTTTTTACTCCAAGTTAGATACGGTATGGTTGGTGTATCTGTAAAAGCATGTTCGGCAGTATCTGTAATCAACACCAGAACATTTACACCCACTCGCTTTAATCTAAATTCAGTTAGTACCAGAAATATATCAGTATTATATCATAAATATTGATGTAACTAGCTGAATACCCGTGCTTCGTCACGGCAGATAAGTAGTTATTTTATTGCGTTAAATAATGTTTCATTAAAATTACGTTACTACACAATTCTGTGCAGTTTATTACAGCACGGTTCCCGTCATACTATATTTTATTCAATGGGCGTTAAAAATTTAAAAGTTTATGTTTCCAAGAAGTCATATGGTAACACCCAATATATCTACGAGTATTACCAAGGTTATAGGCGAGAAGGCATTGCAAGGGTTCCGGATATTATTACCTCGCCTGGAAAACCTAAGGATATGCCATACATCACGGTTTGACCGGGACTGTCCCGGTATTTTGCAATTGTTTCGGTGTCCCGCCCAGTTTTATCAATGTCCCGGAAAAGGCTGTAAGATGTAAAAAGTAATGAATTCATGTTTATAAGAATCTTTTTTTAATCGGTTACTTTTCTACAATCCACATTTTTACTACTGCTCACATTGTCAAAGAAATGAGAAGTAATCTAACTGTAAAACGCTGGAACTACCTGCACAGCGCTGCCAGCTGCCAGACACTACTATTTGGCTGAGAGATTGTTTTAAGAAAATCAAGTAGCAAAAAAAGTTCCGTTCTTATTTTTAAGGTTTGGCTAGACTAACAGTTTAGGATTCCCACTTCCCGTTAGTTGCTAGGCTTAAAAGTCACCATTTTGCTTATAATTTGATCTGTTTATATTCCCAACCCCCCCTGGTATGCCCATCCCATATTAATGTGTCTCGGTTTAACTCTCCAAAAATATGGCAAGCCTATCTGACGGGGACAGGGAGAAAAGAAACGCAATTAAAACTCTATGAGGGACAGTTAATTTCTAGTAATTCAAGGTCTGCCATCATAGTTGAAATTAACCTCAATTAGAAATAAAACTATGAGATAGATAATGTAAGGTAACAGCTGTTCTTTATCGTCCTAGCAACGCAGGCTGCCTAGGCTTGCCTTCTCTAACCAACTCAAACTTTAAACCCCCCTAAAAATGCTTTAAAATACGAATATCAAAAAATCCTTTCTTAGCGAGCGCCTACGTTATATAGGGAGTGTCCTTGCAAAATTTCAAAATTTTCTGTCGAGCGGTTTTGGCTGGGCGTTGATAGATGAGTGAGCGAGTGAGTGAGTGAGTGAGTGAGTGAGTGGTATTTGACAAATATATAGTAGATGCTCATAGTATATATTTTTTATTCATTTATATTTTTTCCTTCTTTTAAGGCTTGTCAACCCCCTGGGTGATTAATGCCTCGAATGTAGTTCTGGACGATGACCTTGCCACAGGCACATGTATTCAGGAAACACTTTCAGAAGGAGCAAATATTTGTTTCTCTCTCAGTAGTAAATTATTCATTTTTTCACAATTGTTATATTTATTTAATTACATAATAAAAAAAATAAATAAATGTTCATTTATTTTATTTTCAATTTTATCTAATAATGGGATATGTCATAGAAATGTAAAATTTATATTTTTATTTTATTTACATACTTTGTTTCTCGGGCATTGCCCCATACAAAGGGACGTGTGCTTACTATTTAACGGATTAATACAAAATTCACAACTAACACAAATAAAAAGTAAATTAAACTTGGTACTTCTTGGAACTCAATGAAAGTATAATATAAAAGTATTATAACAATAAGATATGCCATATTTTGTGCCTAAAACATCTTACATTTTCAAGATTCCAGAGCAAATTTTCGGAGATTTAGGGAGGCTATCGTAAAATAGTACAGTTTTCGGGCTTGAGATTCATTTAAATCTTTGAGGAAAATAAATAGGTTTTCTGGAGAGATGTTTATAATGTCTGTAAGACAGGAGGTTCTGTATGGATTATAGATTGGGCATGTTACTAGTAAAGGCAGGAGGTTCTGTATGGATTATAGATTGGGCATGTTACTAGTAAAGGCAGGAGGTTCTGTATGGATTATAGATTGGGCATGTTACTAGTAAAGGCAGGAGGTTCTGTATGGGTTATAGATTGGGCATGTTACTAGTAAAGGCAGGAGGTTCTGTATGGATTATAGATTGGGCATGTTACTAGTAAAGGCAGGAGGTTCTGTATGGGTTATAGATTGGGCATGTTACTAGTAAAGGCAGGAGGTTCTGTATGGATTATAGATTGGGCATGTTACTAGTAAAGGCAGGAGGTTCTGTATGGATTATAGATTGGGCATGTTACTAGTAAAGGCAGGAGGTTCTGTATGGGTTATAGATTGGGCATGTTACTAGTAAAGGCAGGAGGTTCTGTATGGATTATAGATTGGGCATGTTACTAGTAAAGGCAGGAGGTTCTGTATGGATTATAGATTGGGCATGTTACTAGTAAAGGTAGGAGGTTCTGTATGGATTATAGATTGGGCATGTTACTAGTAAAGGTAGGAGGTTCTGTATGGATTATAGATTGGGCATGCTACTAGTAAAGGTAGGAGGTTCTGTATGGATTATAGACTGGGCATGCTACTAGTAAAGGTAGGAGGTTCTGTATGGATTATAGATTGGGCATGCTACTAGTAAAGGTAGGAGGTTCTGTATGGATTATAGATTGGGCATGTTACTAGTAAAGGTAGGAGGTTCTGTATGGATTATAGATTGGGCATGTTACTAGTAAAGGTAGGAGGTTCTGTATGGATTATAGATTGGGCATGCTACTAGTAAAGGTAGGAGGTTCTGTATGGATTATAGATTGGGCATGTTACTAGTAAAGGTAGGAGGTTCTGTATGGATTATAGATTGGGCATGTTACTAGTAAAGGTAGGAGGTTCTGTATGGATTATAGATTGGGCATGCTACTAGTAAAGGTAGGAAGTTCTGTATGGATTATAGATTGGGCATGTTACTAGTAAAGGTAGGAGGTTCTGTATGGATTATAGATTGGGCATGTTACTAGTAAAGGCAGGAGGTTCTGTATGGATTATAGATTGGGCATGTTACTAGTAAAGGTAGGAAGTTCTGTATGGATTATAGATTGGGCATGTTACTAGTAAAGGCAGGAGGTTCTGTATGGATTATAGATTGGGCATGTTACTAGTAAAGGTAGGAGGTTCTGTATGGATTATAGATTGGGCATGTTACTAGTAAAGGTAGGAGGTTCTGTATGGATTATAGATTGGGCATGCTACTAGTAAAGGTAGGAAGTTCTGTATGGATTATAGATTGGGCATGTTACTAGTAAAGGTAGGAGGTTCTGTATGGATTATAGATTGGGCATGTTACTAGTAAAGGCAGGAGGTTCTGTATGGATTATAGATTGGGCATGTTACTAGTAAAGGCAGGAGGTTCTGTATGGATTATAGATTGGGCATGTTACTAGTAAAGGTAGGAGGTTCTGTATGGATTATAGATTGGGCATGTTACTAGTAAAGGTAGGAGGTTCTGTATGGATTATAGATTGGGCATGTTACTAGTAAAGGTAGGAGGTTCTGTATGGATTATAGATTGGGCATGTTACTAGTAAAGGTAGGAGGTTCTGTATGGATTATAGATTGGGCATGCTACTAGTAAAGGTAGGAGGTTCTGTATGGATTATAGATTGGGCATGTTACTAGTAAAGGTAGGAGGTTCTGTATGGATTATAGATTGGGCATGCTACTAGTAAAGGTAGGAGGTTCTGTATGGATTATAGATTGGGCATGTTACTAGTAAAGGTAGGAGGTTCTGTATGGATTATAGATTGGGCATGTTACTAGTAAAGGCAGGAGGTTCTGTATGGATTATAGATTGGGCATGTTACTAGTAAAGGCAGGAGGTTCTGTATGGATTATAGATTGGGCATGTTACTAGTAAAGGTAGGAGGTTCTGTATGGATTATAGATTGGGCATGTTACTAGTAAAGGTAGGAGGTTCTGTATGGATTATAGATTGGGCATGTTACTAGTAAAGGTAGGAGGTTCTGTATGGATTATAGATTGGGCATGTTACTAGTAAAGGTAGGAGGTTCTGTATGGATTATAGATTGGGCATGTTACTAGTAAATGATAAATATCCTATAACTGATTACTATTGCAGATATATTTGTATATTCGCTAAGCAGCTGCCCTAAAAAGTTTCCGATTTTGATGAAATTTGATACAAAATTATCCATCGGAACATGGTTTTAGGGGCGAAACTCGCGCGAAAAAAATCACAACGCTTAAGTTTTCGCGTTAATATACTTGCAGGTACCTTCTCTTTTTATAGGAAAACGAATGAAACGATTTCTAAATCGATATTTTTAAAAGTTTTCGGGAAAAGTTGATAAAACAATTTTACCCAATTAATTAATATTCAGGGTATTCTGTAACAATTTTTTATTTATTTTATTTACACGGCGCTTCGGCAAGTCTTGGCGATTAGCGCCAAAATCCAAGGTGCAGCGAGGAATTCCTGCCGCCGATGGGGATCGAACCCACCTCCCGCTTATGAATCCAAGGTGCCAGCCACTAGACCACGGGAGACCCCAATAAAGATTTATTCAGTTTAAAACTGTTCCATACGTTTGACATTCAATTAAACTAAGATATTTATGTTTTGGTTGCGTTTGGAGTCAAGTATTAGACAAAAAAATGTATTAACAGACATGAAAAGTTTTGTGATTTTCTTATAATTTGTACGATATCTCGAAAATGTTTGGGAAATCTTGGTAAGCGGAAGATAACCATCCGGAAGCTTTATAAATTCTCTACAAAAAAGGTACGGATGTAATTTTTGATGGGGCGATGTCAATCTGAGAAATAACGACTTAAAAATTCGCAATTTTACCTAACGTTTTAACTGGTTGTAGCTTATTTTAATTACATTTAACAGTAAAACTAGTATTTGACTAAAACAAGGTAAGAAAATGTGAAACATTGTAATAGTGTTTCCAAGAGCGAACGTTGAGAAGGTGGAGGAAGTCGCCATGATACTGTCAGTTTCCAGTTGTGGCGCCTTAAATATATTTTCTCATGGAGATTTTATTTTATATTTGCCAAAAAAATATCGGGTAAAAATGCAGTTTCCAGCCCTCCAAACCGATTTCTCTCAAACTTTGTACAATAACGTATTTTGATGCACTAAACACGAATACGATAAAAAAAACCGTCGGATTTAACTAGGAAAGAAGTTATTAAGCACTTTAGTTCACTGTTGTGCAGGTTATGAGAGCTAATGTAAACAACTAAATTTGTGAAGACTTTAAGGCATACATGACTTTAAGGCATAAATGACGACTTTAAGGCATAAATGACGACTTTAAGGCATACATGCTATGCGTTTCCGCTCGCTACGCTCGCTCAAAAAGATAACAAAACCCCAGTCAATCCAACTCGCTAAAATTAATAGACTATAATATTAAGCACTAAAGTTAGGAAGGTTATAAAACTAGGCGTCATCAGCGTATTTGTAAACATGCGCATGCGCAGATATGTAACATTGCGAAACAGAGAACTGTCATTTGAAATGTTCAGAAACCATTTATTCAAAGATATTGTTAATTTTAAGGGCATCCTCACCCGTCGTCAGCTGTCGCTTAAGGGCATACGTGCTGTGCGTTTCCGCTCGCTCCGCTACGCTCCGCTCGCTCAAGAAAATAACAAAACCCCAGTCAATCCAACTCGCTAAAATTAATAGAATTCTATTAATTTTAGCGAGTTGGATTGACTGGGGTTTTGTTATCTTTTTGAGCGAGCGGAGCGAGCGGTAACGCATAGCATGTATGCCCTTAAAGTCGTCCTAGACATTCTTCTAATCCTCCAAGACATCTCTCTTAGCTTAGACAATTGACTTGTTGACAATTGAAGCTCGGTAGGCGCGAATTAGAACGATAATTATAAAGGCATTAGCTAATTATTTAGGGATTTCTGATATATAATACTTTTCATGAACGAAACAAGAAATGTGAAGAGTGTTTCATTATTTAAAAAAATGATTGTAAATAAATAACTGCTGATGAATTTCGGTAATTTATGGTAAACTTCAATTAAACTTCCTTATTACGAACTTTTCCATACCCGCGCATGCGTATGTTGACAAATTTAGTTGTTTACATTAGCTCTCATAACCTGCACAACAGTGAACTTAAGTGCTTAATAACTTCTTTCCTAGTTAAATCCGACGTTTTTTTTTTTTTTATCGTATTCGTGTTTAGTGCATCAAAATACTTTATTGTGCAAAGTTTGAAAGAAATCGGTTTGGAGGGCTGGAAACTGCATTTTTACCAAAGATCGAACCCCACCAATAACTGCTACTATTCCTTTACTTACTTTCCTGCTTTGGTATTTACCTTCGCTAGGTAGTCCTTCCATTTGCTGGGAATATGCAATGCTTATGAATGAATGAAGGAAAAAAAATACTTTATTCACGGAACTTTGTACCATCAGAATAACAAATAGATACATGTGTTTGAATATACAAATTTAACAAAAATTATAGTTATACGAAAAGAAGAAACAAAAGCAGAAAAAAGTCCGTCACGCATGAGCTGCATAACTAAGCACTTTCCTCAGAATTGGGTAGTGTCGAGTTCATTCCTGAATAATTTGCTTAAAATAACCTATATAGATAAATGAAATAAAAACATAAATAACACCTGTTTCAATTCAATTCAAACATAGTACAAAGTAACCCCCCCCCCTTCCAATAGACCGATTTAGTTCATTTTTACAACACTTCTTCCATATTTGATAGCCAGGACGTATACCGCGTTTCGTTACAATACAGCAGAAATTATGACCGGTATGAGCAAATTAGTAAATTCTGTCCGGAGTAAACCCCCCCTCCTAATGAACCGATTTAGTTTATTTTTACAACACATTTTTCTCTTTAGTTGACCAGAACGAATACCGAGTTTCGTTGAAATATAACAAAAAGTACGACTGGTATTGGCAAATAACTACTTTGGCTCCGGAGTAAACCCCCCCTCCGGATGGACTGATTTTGTTGGTTAACGAACTCGATCAATCGTTTGATTGGGGAATACTACATACCAAGTTTCGTGGAGAAGAAACAAAAACTCTGGCCGGTATCGTGTTAACGGACACATATATAACTATATACATATATATATATATATATATATATATATATATATATATATATATATATATATATATATATATATATATATCCGAGGTAATAATATCCCGAACCACTTGACACAAAAATTGGAAATTTTGCAAGGGCAATCCGTTTATAATATAAACACTCGCTAAGAAAGTTTTTTTTTATATTCAAATGTTTAAGTTCTTTTAGGGGGGGTTGAATTATTAAGAAGTTCCTCATCGGCTCAAAAATGGTTCGATTTTGATAACATTTGGTACAAAAATCTTTCTTCTCATTTAAAAGGTCAAGTTCATTAATCCGTTTACTGGAACATGGTTTTTGGAGCGAACTTTGTGCGAAAGATTCTTTATCGTAGGAAAACGAATGAAACCATTTTTTTTAAGCGAGTTTTTTAGCCATTTACCAGAGAAATTGATAGAAATACTTTTCAAAACTAATTTATAAATATATATATATATATATATATATATATATATATATATATATATATATATATATATACATATATATATATATATATATATATATATGGGCGAGGTTAGCTCAGTGGTAGAGCACTCGACTAATGAACTGGAGGACCAGGTTCAAAACCCGAGCGCGCACTAAAGATTTTTTCTTCTAGTGCTGCCGTTCGAGGGTTGGATTTGGGGTCCCAGATCGTCCCTAGGCTCACCCAGCCTTTAATTAATTTAATTAATAATGGGTACCCTGGGTGCTAATGACTCTAGCAGTCGAAGCAGCCAAGGGGAAAATCAGGCGGCCGGAGCATAGTATTGACCACACTATCTCCCTAGAGTGCCGTATGGTCAAGAATCAGATACCTCTACAGTATCTGCCCCTCTGGGCCCTTGTGGCCTGTTACGGGACTGATTTATATATATATATATATATATATATATATATATATATATATATATATATATATACATATAAAAATTTTAACTGGGGTCATTTTCGGTGTCTACTACTTAGGATCGACAAAGATTCGAAGAACTTTTTCAAAAATTCCGTCATGAGTGCAACCTCAATAGCTACTTTCCTTCGGAGGAAAGTTCTAAAAAGTAATTCAAATATTATAATAAAACATAGGTACATATGTAAATAAATTATATTAATAGAAATAAGACATGGATTACAGAGGGATTGTAGAATACAGGAGGAAGAATAAATTATAAAATATAATTAAATTGGCCAATAAGGCGGAAGGTCAATAAAATATCGTCACACACTTTTACACTTTTATTTATCTTCCCTACATGTTTCGCACCCTTTTTGGTGCCTCTTCAGGGGAACACACTTAAACATTAAATTCAGCCTCAACCTGAGGAATGGAACCTTCCATTAGCTCGTCTAGTCTAGACGAGGCCCTGCTAGTGGAAGGTTCCATTCCTCAGGTTGAGGCTGAATTTAATGTTTAAGAGTGTTCCCCTGAAGAGGCACCAAAAAGGGTGCGATACATGTAGGGAAGATAAATAAAAGTGTTTGGCGATATTTTATTGACCTTCCGCCTTATTCGCCAGTTATATATATTTGAGCTAAGGGTCATTTGATGAATAATTATAATTAAATTGTTAAATATAAAGAAATACATAATTTTAAAAAATGGGGAATATTCAAGGATATGAATAAAGAAATAAATTAATAAACGATTTAATCAAATGGGATAACAACAATAAAATATACGTAAACAAAATGCGGGTCTTATGTATATCCTTTTGGAAGGATTGGATAGGATGATTGGTACTTGAAGTCTGAACAGCTTGTTCTAAACCGGTCCTGCATTGAAGTAGGGGAATCAGCTGTTTTCATGAACAGCTGTTTTATTCAGGACAATCCCTCGCCAGCTAGGGGTATGTTATTCATTATTCTGCTCCCCTATCCTCTTACAGGCTCTGATTGAAATGAGTAGAATGATTGTAGTATATTCAAGGCATTATACAAGGTAGGGATTGTCGGGGTTCGGTCACTGCTACTTAATAAAACTACAAGGTAGGGATTGTCGGGGTTCGTTCACTGCTACTTAATAAAACTACATCAAGGTAGGGATTGTCGGGGTTCGGTCACTGCTACTTAATAAAACTACATCAAGGTAGGGATTGTCGGGGTTCGGTCACTGCTACTTAATAAAACTACATCAAGGTAGGGATTGTCGGGGTTCGTTCACTGCTACTTAATAAAACTACATCAAGGTAGGGATTGTCGGGGTTCGGTCACTGCTACTTAATAAAACTACATCAAGGTAGGGGTTGTCGGGGTTCGGTCACTGCTACTTAATAAAACTACATCAAGGTAGGGATTGTCGGGGTTCGGTCACTGCTACTTAATAAAACTACATCAAGGTAGGGATTGTCGGGGTTCGGTCACTGCTACTTAATAAAACTACAAGGTAGGGATTGTCGGGGTTCGGTCACTGCTACTTAATAAAACTACAAGGTAGGGATTGTCGGGGTTCGGTCACTGCTACTTAATAAAACTACAAGGTAGGGATTGTCGGGGTTCGGTCACTGCTACTTAATAAAACTACAAGGTAGGGATTGTCGGGGTTCGTTCACTGCTACTTAGTAAAACTACATCAAGGTAGGGATTGTCGGGGTTCGGTCACTGCTACTTAATAAAACTACATCAAGGTAGGGATTGTCGGGGTTCGTTCACTGCTACTTAATAAAACTACATCAAGGTAGGGATTGTCGGGGTTCGGTCACTGCTACTTAATAAAACTACAAGGTATGGATTGTCGGGGTTCGGTCACTGCTACTTAATAAAACTACAAGGTAGGGATTGTCGGGGTTCGGTCACTGCTACTTAATAAAACTACAAGGTAGGGATTGTCGGGGTTCGTTCACTGCTACTTAATAAAACTACATCAAGGTAGGGACTGTCGGGGTTCGTTCACTGCTACTTAATAAAACTACATCAAGGTAGGGATTGTCGGGGTTCGGTCACTGCTACTTAATAAAACTACAAGGTAGGGATTGTCGGGGTTCGGTCACTGCTACTTAATAAAACTACAAGGTAGGGATTGTCGGGGTTCGGTCACTGCTACTTAATAAAACTACAAGGCAGGGATTGTCGGGGTTCGGTCACTGCTACTTAATAAAACTACAAGGTAGGGATTGTCGGGGTTCGGTCACTGCTACTTAATAAAACTACATCAAGGTAGGGATTGTCGGGGTTCGGTCACTGCTACTTAATAAAACTACATCAAGTTAGGGATTGTCGGGGTTCGGTCACTGCTACTTAATAAAACTACATGGTAGGGATTGTCGGGGTTCGGTCACTGCTACTTAATAAAACTACATCAAGGTAGGGATTGTCGGGGTTCGTTCACTGCTACTTAATAAAACTACATCAAGGTAGGGATTGTCGGGGTTCGGTCACTGCTACTTAATAAAACTACAAGGTAGGGATTGTCGGGGTTCGGTCACTGCTACTTAATAAAACTACAAGGTAGGGATTGTCGGGGTTCGGTCACTGCTACTTAATAGAACTACAAGGTAGGGATTGTCGGGGTTCGGTCACTGCTACTTAATAAAACTACAAGGTAGGGATTGTCGGGGTTCGGTCACTGCTACTTAATAAAACTACAAGGTAGGGATTGTCGGGGTTCGGTCACTGCTACTTAATAAAACTACAAGGTAGGGATTGTCGGGGTTCGTTCACTGCTACTTAATAAAACTACATCAAGGTAGGGATTGTCGGGGTTCGGTCACTGCTACTTAATAAAACTACAAGGTATGGATTGTCGGGGTTCGGTCACTGCTACTTAATAAAACTACAAGGTAGGGATTGTCGGGGTTCGGTCACTGCTACTTAATAAAACTACAAGGTAGGGATTGTCGGGGTTCGTTCACTGCTACTTAATAAAACTACATCAAGGTAGGGACTGTCGGGGTTCGTTCACTGCTACTTAATAAAACTACATCAAGGTAGGGATTGTCGGGGTTCGGTCACTGCTACTTAATAAAACTACAAGGTAGGGATTGTCGGGGTTCGGTCACTCCTACTTAATAAAACTACAAGGTAGGGATTGTCGGGGTTCGGTCACTGCTACTTAATAAAACTACAAGGTAGGGATTGCCGGGGTTCGGTCACTGCTACTTAATAAAACTACATTTTATCATAAAAATGGTTTTATTGTGCCGACATTTCGGCTTGAACTTCAAGCCTTCATCAGGACTGTAAAAAACAAGTAGGACGGATGTAATACTAAAATATACATAATATATAGAAGAACAATGTGCTCTAGAAGTGCTTAGATTATTAGGAGAACAGATATTAGAATAACAGATTACATATTAGATTAGATATAAAAATAACAATATGGGCTTACCGATGGGAAGATAGAGAACTATTCCTCACAAATGCGGGATCATTTCTCACAGTTAATACAGGGAAACATAGGATGAAAGGAGTTGGTGAGGGGGGGGGGGTTCTGGACCACCCAATGGACAGAGAACATAGAAGATGAAAGAAAGAGCGGCGAAAGCGGCGAAGTACAGTAAGGTGTCATAAAGTCATAAAATGTTGTGTTAATGGAAAGGGAGGCAGGTATAAAGGGCTATATTGCAGGCGGTATAGGGGATTAGGATGGAGTTTTTAATAAATGGAAGATGTTGGAGTAGGTAGAGTAGATGACTTCTTTTTCATTAACTGGGTTATTTTCTAGGTGGATAAAAATTGATTCGGAAAGGAGCCTTTTGTCTTCGTTAGGTTCAGTGGAAAGGATGGAGTATTGGTCAAAACCAAAGTCATGTCCGTCTGTGATGGCATGTCTAGTTAAAGCTGTCTTTATGTCTTTATTCCGTACATCGTTTTTGTGGTTGTTGGTGCGTATCAACAACCATTAGAAATTAATCATTCTAATTCTGATTAGATTTGGAAAATAACTGACACATCTTCATAAAACGTAAATTTAACTTAATTCAACAATGCGATTAATTGAAATAATATCGCACTAGTATTTCTAACGTGACACAACTCAAAAAACGGTTTTATTCACACCTTCATAGTTCTGACTATGAAAGACATGGTAAATATCTCTTTATGAACCATCAAAACTGTATCTACCTAGCTTCAGAGCTTCTACAGCAGAGGGCACTTGTGCCACTCTTCCTGTCTTAATGCTATTCCATCTACATAGGCAAGAGTGTACGTACCTAGCTTCAGAGCTTCTACACCAGAGGGCACTTGTGCCACTCTTCCTGTCTTAATGCTATTCCATCTACATAGGCAAGAGTGTACGTACCTAGCTTCAGAGCTTCTACAGCAGAGGGCACTTGTGCCACTCTTCCTGTCTTAATGCTATTCCCTCTACATAGGCAAGAGTGTATGTACCTAGCTTTAGAGCTTCTACAGCAGAGGGCACTTGTGCCACTCTTCCTGTCTTAATGCTATTCCATCTACATAGGCAAGAGTGTACGTACCTAGCTTCAGAGCTTCTACAGCAGAGGGCACTTGTGCCACTCTTCCTGTCTTAATGCTATTCCATCTACATAGGCAAGAGTGTATGTACCTAGCTTCAGAGCTTCTACAGCAGAGGGCACTTGTGCCACTCTTCCTGTCTTAATGCTATTCCATCTACATAGGCAAGAGTGTATGTACCTAGCTTCAGAGCTTCTACAGCAGAGGGCACTTGTGCCACTCTTCCTGTCTTAATGCTATTCCATCTACATAGGCAAGAGTGTACGTACCTAGCTTCAGAGCTTCTACAGCAGAGGGCACTTGTGCCACTCTTCCTGTCTTAATGCTATTCCCTCTACATAGGCAAGAGTGTATGTACCTAGCTTTAGAGCTTCTACAGCAGAGGGCACTTGTGCCACTCTTCCTGTCTTAATGCTATTCCATCTACATAGGCAAGAGTGTACGTACCTAGCTTCAGAGCTTCTACAGCAGAGGGCACTTGTGCCACTCTTCCTGTCTTAATGCTATTCCCTCTACATAGGCAAGAGTGTATGTACCTAGCTTTAGAGCTTCTACACCAGAGGGAACTTGTGTCACTCTTCCTGTCTTAATGCTATTCCATCTACATAGGCAAGAGTGTACGTACCTAGCTTTAGAGCTTCTACAGCAGAGGGCACTTGTGCCACTCTTCCTGTCTTAATGCTATTCCCTCTACATAGGCAAGAGTGTATGTACCTAGCTTTAGAGCTTCTACAGCAGAGGGCACTTGTGCCACTCTTCCTGTCTTAATGCTATTCCATCTACATAGGCAAGAGTGTACGTACCTAGCTTCAGAGCTTCTACAGCAGAGGGCACTTGTGCCACTCTTCCTGTCTTAATGCTATTCCCTCTACATAGGCAAGAGTGTATGTACCTAGCTTTAGAGCTTCTACAGCAGAGGGCACTTGTGTCACTCTTCCTGTCTTAATGCTATTCCATCTACATAGGCAAGAGTGTATGTACCTAGCTTCAGAGCTTCTACAGCAGAGGGCACTTGTGCCACTCTTCCTGTCTTAATGCTATTCCATCTACATAGGCAAGAGTGTACGTACCTAGCTTCAGAGCTTCTACAGCAGAGGGCACTTGTGCCACTCTTCCTGTCTTAATGCTATTCCATCTACATAGGCAAGAGTGTACGTACCTAGCTTCAGAGCTTCTACAGCAGAGGGCACTTGTGCCACTCTTCCTGTCTTAATGCTATTCCCTCTACATAGGCAAGAGTGTATGTACCTAGCTTTAGAGCTTCTACACCAGAGGGAACTTGTGTCACTCTTCCTGTCTTAATGCTATTCCATCTACATAGGCAAGAGTGACACATTTTCAGTTCTAACTATGAAAGACATGGTAAATATCTCTTTATGAACCATCAAAACTGTACGTACCTAGCTTCAGAGCTTCTACACCAGAGGGTACTTGTGTCACTCTTCCTGTCTTAATGCTATTCCATCTACATAGGCAAGAGTATGGCCGGGCGCAAATTGAGCCCAGCGCAGACGCAGCACAGGGGCTTCAGAAATAGCGAAAAAACAGACAGAGGAGGTCCGTAGGACCCAGTTCAGAAACGGTACCGCAAATTGAACCCAGCTCGGTAACTTGCCTAGTTCCGATAGAAGCCACGCACTGCGCTGCTGAGCCTTGAGTCCAAATCTGATGATACGAAAACAGTACGCTTTTTTTGTCGTCTGTATTTAAACAAAAAAATGAAAGAGAGGGAAATCTAGGAACTTTTTGAGAAAAAGAGAAACTCATGGCGGGTTTAATATTTTAAAAACGATTTCGGATATATTACTCGAAATATTAAGTAGACTTAAAAATATAGTGAAACATAAAAATATTATCTTATAATATCCTTCTCCAAAAGAAAATTCTGAGGTCAAGCTAAATTAAAAACGCCCTAGTATGATCATCACATATTCCATAAATATTTCATTTATTTATTTCCTCTCCTTACACACACATTTTGGCCTTAAGGCCATTTTCAAAACACTAGAAAAAAAAAATGAAGTGTTAACATCTCATTCAACCCTCTAAGCCATTTATAATAATATACCTTTAGAATTTTCATTTTTAAACCTAATTGTAATTTTTAAATCCTCCCAAATTTTAATTAATTTACCCAGTTAAAAACATTTTTTTCTTTCTTCTGAACAAAATTTCCAATTTTCCTACTTATATCATTTCTAAGGCTATTAAAATGGTTTTTACAAGTATCTAATGATTTTAAAATACACTCTACATCTACTATTACATTTATTATATCTATCTGGGCATTCGTCAGAAACAAATCTACATTTTCATTTAATTAATTAGTTCCTAAAGGATTTTTATATCAGTTAAATTCTCAACCAGTTTTTCTTATAAATACTCATTATAATTCTTTATTAGTTCACTATCCGCATCATTATTTCTAAATAATAAATTTTCTCTTATATTCTTACAATCTACAAAGGTTTTATGTTTACCATTTTTATTATTATGGTGCATCGATTGCTCGGATAATTAGCGCCATTATATATCTATTATCACATTTTAGTTTTATTATTTTTATTCTCTGGTATGTTTGTAATTTATTCCTTAATTTACCTAGATTTAAGTTATTTCCTTATTATTACATAATCTATGAAAACATTGAACTCTTCTTAACATTTTACCTTAGCATTAACATTTAGTTTATTAATAATAGAATTTAAATCTTTCTTAGTACTCCCAACAAGCCAGTATCCTTGATTAATATCAAAATCTTAATAAAAAAAAATGTACTCCACCTTCAAACACTGACAAATGCACGTGGAGTAGAACATGAACTGGCACAAGCCAGTAATTTTGATTTGTAAATTTTCTTTGGGGGTAGGAATAAACAAAAAAATTATCTCATATCCTTATTTACTCCAGAAGAAAATTCCGAGGTCCAAGCTTAATTAAAAATGTGATGTTAACACTTACTTTATTTTTCTTCTAGGGATTTGAAAATGGCCTAAAGGCCGAAATGTTACATGTAAGGAGAGTAAATAAATAAATAAAATATTTATGGTTTGAGGTGATCATAATAAATTTGAGGTGTTTTTAATTAAAAATACCATTAACATAACAATTGAATTCATACATTTTGAAGGGAGACTAGACTTCAAATTTATTCTCAACGAAATTTGAAATTAAAACAATTGAATTAACCCTAAAAAATGAAATGAAGTGAATGAAACTTAGGACATATTAAAAACCTACCAAATGTGTGCCTATTAATGTGTTTACTATATTTTAAAATGAGTATTTACTTTGAATTTCTAATATACAACTCGACAACAATTTTATAAAATACATGAGATTATTAAAGTGAAATTAAAGGAAAGGAATGTAGTGCTCAGAGGCCAATTGGAAATGAAGAGAAGGTAGCAATATGTCTTAGGCAATCATAGTTTTATTTTATGTACATATCATATTTAACAATTTTATTTAAAATAACAGGAAAAATACATAACATAATAACAGGAGAATGAACTAATACAATAAGTAAAATGAGTAAATAGACAAAATAATTCAATCTCAATGAAGGTTTTTGTTGTTTCTTCCTCATCATGTTAATTGATAATCGTGGGAGTTAGTAAATATGATGGATTATCAGCTAATTCTCAACCATCATTCCGAGATTGAGGATAAATTTTGTCTTCAGCTTCCGTAACTGCAACAAATAGTTTTCTTCTTCTTCTTAACTGTTGAGATTGCAAGGGCATAACTTTTGTTAGATTGTATATCGAATTCCCTTGGTAGTTTATCAATTTTGTCCATTGGTCTTCAGCCTTCTTTCCTATAACAACATTTATTATTAGATATTAGAACTCAAATAACATAATGCAATAGTATTTCCTTTCAAATACTTGGCTTCTGGGGATATGTTTAAAATAATAGCTATAGGTTGGGAGAAAGGACTGTTCCCACCATTATGTCTGAAGTATGCCGGGCAATATGGACACTCTCGCAACCTGTTTAAATACCTGAACCTAATGTCAAAATGTGGGAAACAATTACAATAGAGTATGAGAGAAAGTAGCAATTTTATACAAATTTTTTTGAGCTATTCACAGTAAACGTGTAACCATAAGAAAACCAGCTTTGAGTGGTTCTTCATTCTTTAACTACAAACAATTTTCTCACTTATTTTTGTTCACTTAATACAATATGCTTTAATTCAATTGTAATCTCAATAATGTTTTTAAGAGTTACTTTATTTTTAAATCTACTTAATTAAATAAATATATTAAAAATAGGTAAAATAACCTGAACTTACATAATTCATTCTTATAATACTCACTAAATTTGTTCACTTAATTTATTTTTTTTCAATTCAATTGATATGTTAATAATATTTTTAAGTGTTACTACATCTTTAAATGTAAATATACTTTGTATTTCTATTAAAATAACGAAAACAGGCAAAATAACCTGTACTTATATTATTCATTTTGATAATACTATTTTTCTTCACTTGATTTATTTGTTTCAGTTCAATTGTTATATTAATAACATTTTTGAGTGTTACTACATCTTTAAATGTAAATCTACTTTGTATTTCTATTAAAATAATGAAAAACATTTAAAATAACCTGTACTTACATAATTCATTTTTATAATAACACTCACTATTTTAGTTCACTTGATTTATTTGTTTTAACTCAATTGTAATCTCAATAATATTTTAAAGAGTTGCAACGCTTTTAAATGTAAATCTACTTTGCATTTCAATTAATATATTAAAAACAGACCAAATAACCTGTACTTACCGTTGTCCGTGTTTAATTCTTTGGCGATTTAATCCAATATCTGGTCTTTACTTGTCGTCCTCATATAATTCAGAAGACTTGTATCGCCCAACACAGTAAACATTTTCACTTCACATATTAAACTTTCCATGATTAAATGGAATGGCGAGCGAGCCAGTACCGACAGAGGACGTAGGAATCTGTGTGAAAACACAAAAACGCCGAGGGACGACAGAGGCCCTTGCCGCGCCTGCGCCTGCGCTGGCTTCAATATGCGGCACTCCATTGAAACTAATGTGTTGCAGAAACGCCGAGGCCTCTGCTTCGTCTCTGCTGCGTCTGCGCTGGGCTCAATTTGCGCCCGGCCTATATGTACCTAGCTTCAGAGCTTCTACAGCAGAGGGCACTTGTGTCACTCTTTCTGTCTTAATGCTATTCCATCTACATAGGCAAGAGTGTATGTACCTAGCTTCAGAGCTTCTACACCAGAGGGAACTTGTGTCACTCTTCCTGTCTTAATGCTATTCCATCTACATAGTCAACAGTGCCACATTATCAGTTCTGACTATGAAAGACATGGTAAATATCACTTTATGAACATCAAAACTGTACGTACCTAGCTTCAGAGCTTCTACACCAGAGGGTACTTGTTTCACTCTTCCTGTCTAAATGCTATTCCATCTACATAGGCAAGAGTAACACATTTTCAGTTCTGACTATGAAAGACATGGTAAATATCTCTTTATGAACCATCAAAACTGTATCTACCTAGCTTCAGAGCTTCTACAACAGAGGGTACTTATGTCACTCTTCGTCTTAATGCTATTCCATCTACATAGGCAAGAGTGACAAATTTTCAGTTCTGACTATGAAAGACATGGTAAATATATCTTTATGAACCATCAAAACTGTATCTACCTAGCTTCAGAGCTTCTACAGCAGAGGGCACTTGTGTCACTCTTCCTGTCTTAATGCTATTCCATCTACATACGCAAGAGTGTATGTACCTAGCTTCAGAGCTTCTACACCAGAGGGAACTTGTGTCACTCTTCCTGTCTTAATGCTATTCCATCTACATAGGCAACAGTGCCACATTATCAGTTCTGGCTATGAAAGACATGGTAAATATCTCTTTATGAACCATCAAAACTGTACGTACCTAGCTTCAGAGCTTCTACACCAGAGGGTACTTGTGTCACTCTTCCTGTCTTAATGCTATTCCATCTACATAGGCAAGAGTGTATGTACCTAGCTTCAGAGCTTCTACACCAGAGGGAACTTGTGTCACTCTTCCTGTCTTAATGCTATTCCATCTACATAGGCAACAGTGCCACATTATCAGTTCTGACTATGAAAGACATGGTAAATATCTCTTTATGAACCAATGAACCATCAAAACTGTACGTACCTAGCTTCAGAGCTTCTACACCAGAGGGTACTTGTGTCAGTCTTCCTGTCTTAATGCTATTCCATCTACATAGGCAAGAGTGTATGTACCTAGCTTCAGAGCTTCTACACCAGAGGGAACTTGTGTCACTCTTCCTGTCTTAATGCTATTCCATCTACATAGGAAACAGTGGCACATTATCAGTTCTGACTATGAAAGACATGGTAAATATCTCTTTATGAACCAATGAACCATCAAAACTGTACGTACCTAGCTTCAGAGCTTCTACACCAGAGGGAACTTGTGTCACTCTTCCTGTCTTAATGCTATTCCATCTACATAGGCAACAGTGCCACATTATCAGTTCTGACTATGACAGACATGGTAAATATCACTTTATGAACCATCAAAACTGTACGTACCTAGCTTCAGAGCTTCTACACCAGAGGGTACTTGTTTCACTCTTCCTGTCTAAATGCTATTCCATCTACATAGGCAAGAGTAACACATTTTCAGTTCTGACTATGAAAGACATGGTAAATATCTCTTTATGAACCATCAACACTGTATGTACCTAGCTTCAGAGCTTCTACACCAGAAGGAACTTGTTTCACTCTTCCTGTCTTAATGCTATTCCATCTACATAGCCAAGAGTGACAAATTTTCAGTTCTGACTATGAAAGACATGGTAAATATCTCTTTATGAACCATCAACACTGTATGTACCTAGCTTCAGAGCTTCTACACCAGAGGGTACTTATGTCACTCTTCGTCTTAATGCTATTCCATCTACATAGGCAAGAGTGACAAATTTTCAGTTCTGACTATGAAAGACATGGTAAATATCTCTTTATGAACCATCAAAACTGTATGTACCTAGCTACAGAGCTTCTACACCAGAGGGTACTTATGTCACTCTTCGTCTTAATGCTATTCCATCTACATAGGGAAGAGTGAAAAATTTTCAGTTCTGACTATGAAAGACATGGTAAATATCTCTTTATGAACCATCAAAACTGTACGTACCTAGCTTCAGAGCTTCTACACCAGAGGGTACTTGTGTCACTCTTCCTGTCTTAATGCTATTCCATCTACATAGGCAAGAGTGACAAATTTTCAGTTCTGACTATGAAAGACATGGTAAATATCTCTTTATGAACCATCAACACTGTATGTACCTAGCTTCAGAGCTTCTACACCAGAAGGAACTTGTTTCACTCTTCCTGTCTTAATGCTATTCCATCTACATAGCCAAGAGTGACAAATTTTCAGTTCTGACTATGAAAGACATGGTAAATATCTCTTTATGAACCATCAACACTGTATGTACCTAGCTTCAGAGCTTCTACACCAGAGGGTACTTATGTCACTCTTCGTCTTAATGCTATTCCATCTACATAGGCAAGAGTGACAAATTTTCAGTTCTGACTATGAAAGACATGGTAAATATCTCTTTATGAACCATCAAAACTGTATGTACCTAGCTACAGAGCTTCTACACCAGAGGGTACTTATGTCACTCTTCGTCTTAATGCTTCTCCATCTACATAGGGAAGAGTGAAAAATTTTCAGTTCTGACTATGAAAGACATGGTAAATATCTCTTTATGAACCATCAAAACTGTACGTACCTAGCTTCAGAGCTTCTACACCAGAGGGTACTTGTGTCACTCTTCCTGTCTTAATGCTATTCCATCTACATAGGCAAGAGTGACAAATTTTCAGTTCTGACTATGAAAGACATGGTAAATATCTCTTTATGAACCATCAACACTGTATGTACCTAGCTTCAGAGCTTCTACACCAGAAGGAACTTGTTTCACTCTTCCTGTCTTAATGCTATTCCATCTACATAGGCAAGAGTGTATGTACCTAGCTTCAGAGCTTCTACACCAGAAGGAACTTGTGTCACTCTTCCTGTCTTAATGCTATCCCATCTACATAGCCAAGAGTGACAAATTTTCAGATATGACTATGAAAGACATGGTAAATATCTCTTTATGAACCATCAACACTGTATGTACCTAGCTTCAGAGCTTCTACACCAGAGGGTACTTATGTCACTCTTCGTCTTAATGCTATTCCATCTACATAGGCAAGAGTGACAAATTTTCAGGTCTGACTATGAAAGACATGGTAAATATCTCTTTATGAACCATCAAAACTGTACGTACCTAGCTTCAGAGCTTCTACACCAGAGGGTACTTGTGTCACTCTTCGTCTTAATGCTATTCCATCTACATAGGCAAGAGTGACTCATTTTCAGTTGAGTTTTATTTTGAGTTGTGTCACTTTAGAAATACTAGTGTGATATGATTTTTGAATGATTTGATAATAGATTTTGATTTTTTCCAAGTCTAATCAGGATTTGAATGTTTAATGTTTAACGATATCACTGCTGACATTAAGTTAAATGAAAAAAAAAATTATTTTATTTTCAATTGTAAACGTTCGTGAATTATTTACTTCCAATTGAATGAACAACGGAAACAAAAAACAAAAATCAAAAGTTGTTTTGAATTTGATTAGCTTTTATTTAAAATAACATTCATAGTTATCGGTTAACATTTGGAGGTTGTAGTCTTTTTTGAAACACGAAATGTCGTTTGACCCTACTGTGCGCCATTAGTAAAAGAAGTTACTCTTAAATGAAAAACAATAAGAACCAATTAAAAAGTTAGGTAAGCAGAAACAAATACCCCTTCAAAAATCAAATCAAGAAAAACTAACAATATAAAAGTTTTAAACATCTGTTTCTTCGACTGGCATCGCCCCAACGAAAATTACTTCAGGACCTGTTTTGTAGAGAATTGAGAAGGCTTTGAATGGGCTCCTTCCAATTAGAATGATATTTCATCTGTTTTAGAGATATTTCAGAAAACATACCAAGATCCGGACACTTTTCTCTATGTGCAGTACCTGGTGTTCCAAGGTATGTCCCGGAAACATACCAAGATCCGGACACTTTTCCCTATGAGCAGTACCTGGTGTTCCAAGGTATGTCCAGGAAACATACCAAGATCCGGACACTTTTCCCTATGAGCAGTACCTGGTGTTCCAAGGTATGTCCAGGAAACATACCAAGATCCGGACACTTTTCCCTATGAGCAGTGCCTGGTGTTCCAAGGTATGTCCAGGAAACATACCAAGATCCGGACACTTTTCCCTATGAGCAGTACCTGGTGTTCCAAGGTATGTCCAGGAAACATACCAAGATCCGGACACTTTTCCCTATGAGCAGTACCTGGTGTTCCAAGGTATGTCCAGGAAACATACCAAGATCCGGACACTTTTCCCT
Source organism: Gonocerus acuteangulatus (assembly GCA_946811695.1). NCBI lineage: Eukaryota > Metazoa > Arthropoda > Insecta > Hemiptera > Coreidae > Gonocerus > Gonocerus acuteangulatus. The sequence goes on along the minus strand of OX328128.1, from coordinate 5,581,620 downwards.
ATGTGCAGTACCTGGTGTTCCAAGGTATGTCCAGGAAACACATTACCTTCTTATCTACCCAAGAGGTACATTATAGCAATATTTCAAGGTGCATAAAACACCAGCTCTCAGACTATAGGCTATTACAGTACATACAGTGTATTTGTTTTTAGGTGAAAGTGTGTTGATCTTAATTTATTATAACTGCATTAAAAATATTTCGATGATTTATATGTTTTTTTTTTTCTGTCGTTCTCCGGATAACCCGGATTTTCGTTAACTCGGATCGGCACTGGTCCCAGTTGATCCGGGTAAACGAGGTTTTACTGTGCATGTAAATATATATATATATATATATATATATATATATATATATATATATATATATATATGTGTGTGTGTGTGTGTGTCTGTGTCTGTGTATACATATGTTCCAAACATTCCTTCATGTAATTAACCTCATTAGCTAGAGTCATTCTAAATGTGTTGAAAAGGATTAAGTTTCCCTAAGATGATGATGTCTGAGTGTTAAAATAAGTCTTGAAGTTAGAATCGCTGTCCTTGGAGTGTTTACAGCTTTATTACTTAGACGAATCAAAGGTACAGGGTCGTAAATAGTTAACAATGACAGGTTTTATTTTTACAAACTATCCTTCATATAATTGATGGCTCAATGAGAAGATAAACCAGTCGAACGCGGAGAATATTTCTCAACATAAAAAAAAAATTGAGCAAGACTCAAGCTAAACCACTCAATCCGGTCAAAAGAAAATACTTCAGGAATTGGACTCACAGACATTGCGCCAGCTTTTTCCCGTTCTTATCCCGTGTAACATTTGTAAAGGAATAGAAAAAGTTATTAGTTTGTTTTGATATTTCCCATGAAATGTAAAAACATCTAAAAATCTTCATTTTTTTTATGGTCATTTTGAATAGGTTTATGAATTTTTCGGCGAAACTTCAAAAGGAAATAATTACCGCTTCTATCACAAGTTTTCTAAATGTCACTCAGCCCGTAAACGCACTAAGATGAAGCAGATTCTGCAATTCCAACGTTTTTCCTTGAAAAAAAAAAAACATGCACAGGTTGTTTCTGTCTAGGTTGTCTCATTAAAATTTGGGGTTCAATCTTTCAATCTATAGGATCATAAAAAAATCGAATAATCATTCTGTGTTTAGGATTAATCTAACATTAATTAACATTTTGTTGTAGACCGTTTTTTCAGCAACACGCCAGTTATAAAGCAGCGAGCCTTCCTTTTTAAACTACGTTATTGAGATTATTATATAATTATTATATTAATTATTTTTCATTCATTATTTTTATACATTTAAAATAATGTGGTTCGTGGAACAACAAACTCAGATTCTTTGAGTTCAGTGAATGCGCTCTGCTGTCAATTTTTGTTGATTTAGCAGAAGCAGGCTATGGATTTAGCAGAAGCAGGCTATGGATTTAGCAGAAGCAGGCTATGGATTTAGCAGAAGCAGGCTATGGATTTAGCAGAAGCAGGCTATGGATTTAGCAGAAGCAGGCTATGGATTTAGCAGAAGCAGGCTATGGATTTAGCAGAAGCAGGCTATGGATTTAGCAGAAGCAGGCTATGGATTTAGCAGAAGCAGGCTATGGATTTAGCAGAAGCAGGCTATGGATTTAGCAGAAGCAGGCTATGGATTGTGCTGGTGAAATGGTTACTGGACTGTATGAATAACAAAAGGCTAATTTAATAGTTGAAATGGCTATTAAATTAGCCTTTTCAATAGTTTTTTAATGGCCTTCAAGCAAAAGAAACAATAGGAGAGAAGAAGTTGTACTATGTCGCTTAAGGGTGCGTTTACATCCGACACTTCTCGCAGGAAATATGTGGATTTTGCACGAAAACTCCCTTTAGAACTTAAACACTCACTAAGAAAGGATTTTTTGATATTCGAATTTTTAAGTATTTTTAGAGTGGTTTGAATTTTTATTTGCTTAGAGAGCAGGCTAGCTAAGGCAGCAAGTGTTCCTAAGACAACAGAACAGCTGTTAGCGTACTGTATTTATTTCATAATATTATTTCTATTTGAGCTTCATTTCAACTATGATGGCAGACCTTGAATTACTAGAAATAAACTGTGATTTGTCCCAAATGGAGTTTTGAGTCCCATGTGATCGTCTATCCAAGGTAATAATATCCCGAACCCTTAAACTCCTGTTACAGGTAACCTATAGATAACGGGTTATCTCTAGGTTGTCTGATTCTTGACGCTTGTCCGGAGCACCCCAATGTCCAGAAACATTATACTTTTATTACTTTTCAATTGATGAATAACATATAGGATGACGGGAACCGTGATATCATAAACTGCACAAAATTATATACATAGTAGCGTTAATTTTGATGATACATTATTTAACGTAAAATAACTACTTATCTGCCGTGACGAAACACGAGTATTCAGCTAGCATAAGTGGATGGAAAAATATAAGAAATCTTATTTATTGATGTTGCAGAACATTAAGACAGATATATATGCTTTATTACTAATATATGCTCTTATTTCTTGTCCCAAAGGTGTCGGATAGATATTCTCTTGAAGGTTTACATACTGACAGAAATAGCTAGACATTTATGTCATGGATATGTATAGGACAGTTCTGGATTTGTTCTAATTTGCGATAAATTCACCAAAAGCACAAATAATCAGTGTTTACATCTGTTGGTATAGAAGTGTCGACAATACAGCTAGTAGCCAAGATATTTATCTCTGACATTAAATTCTTCTCGTAAAAATCTGTGTTTACACCTGGTGGTATAGAAGTGTCGACACTTATAGTTCGTGATAGAAATATATATCTCAGACATAAATTGCTCATACTAGTCGCAATTTCTGTCTGATATAAATTTCCTGCAATAACTAGCAAGTGTAAACCCACCCTAAGAATCGGCCAGTCACTGCTGACACACTTACACCTCATGACGAGACAGGACAGACCGAAATGTCAATATTGTAACTCAACACTGACCATAAAACACCTACTGACAGAATGTATACTTAGTCAAAACTATGACTTACCGTACAATATGACAGAACTACTAGGTGATAGGATCCAATATATAGGACAAATATCTAACTACCTGCAGAAGACTAACCTACTTGACAAATTATAACAAGACCTCTTCCACTGAATTAGCAACAACACATCAACATGAAAAAGATGCAGAGAAGATGTTATGTATTCCATTAAAATAAAACACACATACATTCACTACCAACTTATAGACAACAAACTACCAAATACCAAAACCGTATTGACAAACACACAAACAATTGTAAGAAAACTAATACTAATACCATACACTCTAGACAAGTTAACATGAAACAAATTTGATGTTTTAGCGCGGTTCCTCCCTCCCTCATAGGGAGGAACCCCGCTTATAGGGTTGATACAATGAAACAATCCGGAAGTGCCGACTAGAAAATTTTGCGTTTCAGAACCCCTGGAAACCGAAAATGATGGTAGTTCAAATTTGTATATATATATATGTATATATTTATATATATATATAGTATATATTTATATATATATATATATATATATATATATATATATATATATATATATATATATATTTGTCTGTTCGCGCATTTCTGGCTTCCCTGATGGTCCGATTTTGATGAAATTTGGTACAAAAATCCGTCGTCCAATTTGAAAGGTCAAGTTCGTTAACCAGCAAAATCCGCCCACTGGAAGATGGCATTTGGGGCGAAATTCGCGCAAAAAAATCGTAACGCTTACGTTTTTGAGTTCATAAGCTTGTAAGTACTCTTTTTATAGGCTTCTTGGGCTAGGAAAACGAATGGAACCATTTTCAAGGCAATAGCTTTAACCGTTTTCGAGAAAATTGGAAAAATAGTTTTTGAATACCGTTTTTGGTTTGGGTACTTAGAATTACGGGATTCAGTTGAAACATTATGTGCATGTTCTACTTTCATTAAAACTAATATGTTGAAAGTTTTGTTACGTTTGGAGTTAAGGAAGAGTTAGAATAAAATATTTTATGAACAGACATGAAAAGTTTTGGGAACTTTGTATACTTTCATTAATATCTCGAACACAGTTAGGAAATCGTGGTAAGTGGATAGAAACTATTTGAAAGCTTTCTAAATTCTCTACAAAAAATATTCTAAAACTATTTTTGATTAGGTTATGTCAATCGGATAAATAAGTGCTTAAAACTTCAAATACGTCTGTTTTGTTCTTATGAACGGGTTTATGTCGTTCTTTTTGTAATTTTTGTCCCTTTCCTTTTTTTTTTATTGCTTTTTATTTTTGTAATTTCTTATGTTGGGAAAATTTTGTGTGTAAAACAGGATATGAAAAATGAGACCAATTTTCTGTTGCTAGAAATAATGTAAATTTTGGGAACTTTCATTAATATCTCGAAAACGGTTGAAAATCTTGGTAAACGGAAGACTACCATTAGAAAGCTTATTAAATGCTCTACATAAAAGGTTCTAACGAAAGTTTTTATTAGGCGATGACAATCGGAGAAATAAGATCTTAAAGCTTTAAAGTAATTGATTTCGCTTATTCGAACTGTTCTTTTTGTCTGTTTTTTATTCCTTGTTATTTTTTAATTGCTTATAGTTGGATAATGTATTCGAAAATAAAACAGGTTTAGTAAAATAACAAAAACAATTTATCGTTAGAAATATAGAGTTCCAAGATTCCAAGACCTTGTAACTAGCGGGAAAGTTTCTAGTGTTGCCGACCCTTCCAGGTAAGATTGTAAATCCTACCTTTCAAGACTGGAGGAACCAAAATAATAACTGTGGGGGTTCGGTAACTGCTACTTTTATCGTAAAAATGGTTTTATTGTGTGACGTTTCGGCTTGAACTTCAAGCCTTCATCAGGGCTGTAAATACAAGTAGGACATATTTAACACTAATATATGCACATATCTATGTAAATATACCTAACATATATATATATATATATACATACATATATAATATATATATATATATTTATATATATGCATATACACATACACATATACACGCACACATATGTACATATATATGCCCACATACATACACATATGGGGTATGTATTATTAAGCAGCAGTGACCGAACCCGGACAATCCCTACCTTGCATCATCAACGGTCAACGATCTCCTCTCAACAAAATAATAACTGCTTCCATTTTAATCTTTCGAAATTAGACTAGGGATAAGAACGGAACCGCGCTAAGATGAGGCAGTTCCTGCGAGTCGGACTTTTTATATTATTTTATACATGTTCATTTATTATTTATTTATTTATTTATGAGCGACCGTAACTAAGGCGACTCGCTCAGAACAAAAATTACATATATAATATACATACAAAAATTACATCTAATTAAATCTAATCTCATTTTACACATTTTTGTCCAAATATACAAATGGAAATTTATATACACATTGGTTAGCAATTCATTATACATCTATTTATAAGAGAGTACAATATTACAATATACTTGAATATATGAAAAATAAATATTATAATAATGCATGAAGTTTATACAAATAATCAATTAAGTTGGTTGAAGGAGGTTTCACACTCCTGTTAGTTTTATATTGTCAAATGTAAGATTTTAGTATAGTACGGCTGTATAGTTTTAACATTTTAAGACAAATAAAATACATACACATATATGTGTGTATGTCCTGTTATAATTTGTTCATTAATTATAATTATAATTTGTTTAGGAGGTTGGTCTTGTTGAGGTAGTTCAGTATGTTATCTATATATTTGCTTCCATCGCCGAGTAATTCAGTCATATTGTAAGGTAAGTCATAGTTTTGTCGCTGTAAACATTCAGTAAGTATGTGCTTTATAGTCAGCGGTGTGTTGCACTGTGTACATGTCGGTCTGTCCTGTCTTGTCATGAGATAAGAGTGTGTCAGTCGGGAATGGCCAATTCTTAAGCGGCATAATATCACTTCGTCTCTTCTATTATCCCTTTTCCTTGAAGGCCATTCACTTACCGTCTGTTTTATTTCGCGAAGTTTGTGTTCTGTCGTCATGTGCCAAGATTTCTGCCACTTTTCTGTAATAAACCTTCTTACTTCGATTTGCAGATCTTGTAATGTAACTTTGTCTATGTCCTGTCGGTTTTGTCTTGTAGCCGTCCGAGCCAGTACGTCAGCTTGAGTGTTTTTTCCTATGTCCTCATGTCCTGGGAGCCACATGTTCATTTAATGTTTTTTAAAAGTTGAATCGCCTAGCCGCTACAACTTATTAAATAATAAATAATAGTTGAAATAATATATAATTTGCAAAATAGGTTTAAACTACTATTAAAATATTTGACATTAAGGTTTGGGATGGGATACTGCTGATGATGACATTGGTGAAGGTGGTTTTGATGGTGAAAGAACTTGATGATCCTGGGGTGGTGATGCTTTAATTTACCTTAAGGTGATGTTGGCCAACATAGTCTTTCTCTCCCAACACCTGTGGCTCAGCAGGCCGGTGGTGAACTTCTTCAGCCACTCATGGTATCTTGAAAAGTCACTGAATAAAATTAATGAATCTGAGTCAAATTGTACAGGGAGAAGAAGAAAAAAAAAAGGAGAAGAAGAAAAAACGCTGTCTTTTCACTTGTTCTAATGTCACTTGTTGTTTTGAATCTGGAGCCTCCAAAGAGGTAAGACATGAAGGTCATGAGGGAGAAGGTTTCTGGGTTCTGACGTCAGAGAGTTCTCTCAACATTCAGTAAACCATACCACTCAAGAAAATAATTTTCATTAATAGCAAGAAAACGTTTAATGAACTTAATCATTTTTATAAGAAGAGATTTGTATTTAACGAATAATTTTTGTCAAATAAATCAATTTCATTCAATAAACATTGTCATTAAAAAAATTATTGTTATTCAATAATGAATACAAAAAACTGACTAATAACTGAATAATGAACGAATAATTATTCATTATTCAGAATGAAATAACAGATTTATTCATGACTTTTGCCCAACACTGTTACCAACCTAAGAAGGTTCTAGGACGAATTAGCTATAAAATAAAATAATGTTGCAATTCCTAAATATACTGCAAAACTCGAGCCAAATTTACTCCTGAAATTGGCAAATTATCTGATCGCTATATAAAGCTATACTAGAGATTCGCTCTGTTGGCAAGCCTGGCTGGTTTTAGTAAAATATATCTTTATTTCTTCAAGGTTCATACTTACTTTACACCTTTATACATTGTAACTTTTTTTTTTTTTAATTTTTTTATGGGCTAAAATTCTTCCTTAACTAGTCAAAAATGATATCAAAGAGTCTTTATGTGAAGAACCATTTTTTAAATGGACCAAAAATACGATTTTGCTGAGTGAACGGGATGCTGATTTTAAGATAATTTTTTGAGCGAGCTTCGATTGGTCCCTTTTTAATTGGTCCCCTTCAGTTTTACCTTGAAATAATATTTTTCCGGAGGATAGTAGCCCGCTACACTAAAGTTTTCATGGAGGTTTCCCGCGGGAAAAGTTTTACAGTTAGTGTCCAGATAGTGATAAGATTACACGGGGATTCGGGATCTGAGCGGATCAAGCGAAGTGTGTGTTTTATATTCTTCTACCTGCTTCTAGAAAAGCACTGAAACCGGCCCAACATCTCGGTGCACTGGGATTCCCGCTAGTACTCAGCTTATTCATACTTTCAAGTCAGCTGGTGGTAACCTCAGATTACCTCCCTCAGTACAAGCAATACCAGCGAGGTTCATTCTCCCAGCTGCCGTTATCTCCACATAGATACCCTCAGTCCGAGTGACGTCACGCCCTTACATAAACTTTTTATTTATGAACAATTATTTATTTATTGACAGACAGTGTTATTATATCATTTTACCTACTTGTTATAATCATATTTATTATTTTACATATCAAAGAACAATAAAGTTTTTTTCTTTTATTTTATTGTATGAACACTGCTTTTATTTATTTGTTGTTGGACCCTTCTGACCCACATATACAGACAATTAATATCCCCAACAAAACAAAAGGCTAGAACATTAACCAAGCAAAATTGTAGCAAACAGAGAAAAAAAAATTTAAAAAAATATAATTAAATGTTATTTGTCCTAAAATAAATAATTAAATAGGTAACCATTCATGTTTAAAATTATTATTAACTTTGTACGTAACTTGTTATAAAGAGATTATTACCAATTACACTTTTGTAAATAGATTTAGCCTTATAAAGATGTAGAAACATGGTTATATATATATTTTTCGCAAATTGTATTCGAGTAGAATGTATAATAATTGAGAATAAAGGTAATTTTGAGTAATTGTGTTGTAATTTTTCGCTTCCTGTGCCTACTTCCCAGCTGGCCTTGAGTCCGGTGATCTGTTTCACTCTATGACTAGGTGAGGTCCGGTGATCTGTTTCACTCTATATCTACTAACTTGTAGCTATGTGATTATTCAATATATGGGTCTGCATACATAAATATAGAGTTGTACCTATATTGTGATGATAATATTTTTACTGTCATTTTATCTTCATTTGGAAATTGTTACTTTATTATTTTACGATGAAGATTAGATAGTTAGCCGTCGAGGTGATAAGTAAAGATGGAATGGTTGGGATTCGGCTAAATAAACCTCAATATGATTTTTTAAGATAAGAAAATCGATATTTTGGAAGTTTCGGCTACTCATTGGTAGCCTTCGTCAGCTAAAATGACAATAAAAACAGAAATTAATACAGAAAAAGAAGAAAAAAAAAAGGCTATTTTACTGAAGTTTATATAAGTAAAATAGCCTTTTTTCTTCTTTTTCTGTTATGTTTCTATTGATTTTCATTCTACTCATTCTAGAGAATTTAAGACGAAATTGTTCTTTTATAATAAGTTAATGGTATTTATAGTTCTGTCACTTATCTCAATTATAAACTTTTTTCTGTATTATTTTCTGTGTTTCTTGTCATTTTAGCTGACGAATGCTACCAATGAGTAGCCGAAACAAAATATAGATTTTTTAACAAAAATCTTATTGAGGTTTCTTTAGCCGAATCCCAACCATTCCATCTTTACTTATTTATTATTTTACTAAATTTCAATTAATTAAATGATTTAAAGAAAATAAATATTCCGAGAATTCATGATAAAATGTCGAAAAAAAAGCATAATATGTGTAAAGATCAATACAAGAAAAGCAATAACATTTTGAGCCGAGTATATAACCTGAAAAGTAAAAATGAAGGATTGTAAATAACGAGAAACACAGTATCCTATAAATATTATTTTTTTTATTTCAAGTTTTTTTAGCACTTTCCTCCGAAGGAAAGTAGCTATTGAGGTTGCACTCATGAATGATTTTTTGAGAAATTTCTTCAAATCTTTATTGATCCTACCTAGTAGACACCGAAAATTACCCCCGTTAAAATTTATATCTATCTATCTATCTATCTATATATACATATATATATATATATATATATATATATATATATATATATATATATATGTATATATATAGTGTCTGTTAACACGATGGCGGCCAGAGTTTTTGTTTTTTTGTCACGAAACGATTGAACAAGTTCGTTAACCACCAAACGCCGTATACGTCGTGGGTATCCCATGAGAAATAAATGTAAATTTGAGCTAAATCGGTCTATCTGAAAGGGGGGTTTACTTTGTACTACGTTTCGATAGAATTAGCCCGCCAGACGTAGGTTCGCAAAGCTTGCGCAAGGAGCGCTTTCTACCTCTAGGGGGACTGTATCCTCTTCCTGCGTCAGATCAAAAGACGAAAATTTTTTTGTATTAGCTAAGTAATGTAGTACCGTGTATAAACAGAACTCTGGATGCAAATGAATTACAAAATTAATAATTGAACAGTAGCTCATTACAAATGTGAAATGGAAGAACTATTCATGTTTTTATTTTATTTATAAAGGTTATTTTAAGCAAATTATTCAGAAATGCAGTTTACACTAACCAAATTCTCAGGAAAGCGCTTAGTTATGCAGCTCCTGCGTGACGGAATTTTTAGACTTTATGTTGAATCAACAGACACTTAACACTCAAACTTTATTTTCCTATTTTTTTTTTACGGCGCTCCGTCATCCGAGCCATTAGCGCCAACATCCATGATACACCCGGAAGCATTCTCAACGGGTCTTTAAATGAGAAAAATCCCCGCTGCGGGTGGGACTCAATCCGACCATCTCCCGCATGAGAATTCAAGGCGTTAACTCCCAGATCAGGGGGAGACACAATTAGCTGTATTAAATCCAAAAGTGACTAGAGAACTCCATTTTGTACACTGGTGGAATTTCAACGTTCGGACAGATCAGTACAAGAAGGCTACCTCTATGCCAACCGACATTGTCTTTTTTTGTTTTTTTTCCTGCTACCAGAGGAAATCGGCCGCGAAAAGCAGTCTGTCTTTAATGTATGCAACCTTCATTTAAAGAAATAACATAATTACAAGTTACAATAATGAACTGATTGTATAAACATGTTTTCTTCCAGTGTAATTATGCTGTAAGAGCTAATTACTAGAAGCCTGGATGGAATATGTTATGAGGTTCATACAAGGAAATTGTAAACTCTTTCCTTACTCCATCCAGAACCCCATGAAGCAAGGATGGTTGGAAGGGAAGGATACAATAATTTTAGTTCTAGAGCAATATATCAATTGGTTTTCCAAACCATTTTGAGCAATCGTTCATCAACCCATGCGAGACGGATAGGCCACTTTCGTGACGACGGTGCAGCATACTCCGCGGCCTGATAGCCACTTTCATCACAACGGCAAAGCATACTCCGTGGCCTGATAGCCACTTTCGTCACAACGGCAAAGCATGCCCTGTGGCCTGATATCCACCATCGTCACAACGGCAAAGCATGCTCCGTGGCCTGATAGCCACTTTCGTCACAACGGCAAAGCATACTCCGTGGCCTGATAGCCACTTTCGTCACAACGGCAAAGCATGCCCTGTGGCCTGATATCCACCATCGTCACAACGGCAAAGCATACTCCGCGGCCTGATAGCCACTTTCGTCACAACGGCAAAGCATACTCCGTGGCCTGATAGCCACTTTCGTCACAACGGCAAAGCATGCCCTGTGGCCTGATATCCACCATCGTCACAACGGCAAAGCATGCTCCGTGGCCTGATATCCACTTTCGTCACAACGGCAAAGCATAATCCGCGGCCTGATAGCCACTTTCGTCACAACGGCAAAGCATACTCCGCGGCCTGATAGCCACTTTCGTCACAACGGCAAAGCATACTCCGTGGCCTGATAGCCACTTTCGTCACAACGGCAAAGCATGCCCTGTGGCCTGATATCCACCATCGTCACAACGGCAAAGCATGCTCCGTGGCCTGATATCCACTTTCGTCACAACGGCAAAGCATAATCCGCGGCCTGATAGCCACTTTCGTCACAACGGCAAAGCATACTCCGTGGCCTGATAGCCACTTTCGTCACAACGGCAAAGCATACTCCGTGGCCTGATAGCCACTTTCGTCACAACGGCAAAGCATGCCCTGTGGCCTGATATCCACCATCGTCACAACGGCAAAGCATGCTCCGTGGCCTGATAGCCACTTTCGTCACAACGGCAAAGCATACTCCGTGGCCTGATAGCCACTTCGTGACAAGGCCGATTTCATCGCTTTGGGACTGGACTGAATGCCACCGCTGTGACTGCTTTTTGCGTATTTTAGGGGTATCTTTTTTAAGGTTTGGTATCTGCTAGAGTTTATAAAAATCAAATTTGAACCTATTAGATAGAGGTTTTCCATTTTTAGAAAAAATAATTTCAACAATTTTTTAAAGAAGTAAAAACAATATTTCAAAATGAAAATAAGTCTTCAAGTCTGCCGTTGGGCTGCCCCTTAGCCCAGAAAGGGTAAATGGTAAAGGGAAAATTTATAAAGAATGAAATAACGAAAGCGTATTAGGAGAATCAACTCTGTGAAAGGGGCTCCTCTCCTGAGACATGGAAGATCTTGCGTGTTACCGTCTCGTAAAAAAAAAAAAACAAACAAAACTTTGATGTTTTGATCTTTTATATTTGCAATGGACAGCTGTATCAATCATTAGGTTTTCTCTAGAGAAAACCCCACTTTCTAGTGGAATTGTCTTTTTAATTTATTGTAAAACAAAAAATGTCTTGTACATTTTCTGAATAGTTGGGCATCATTGCCTAGGCGTTTTTGGGCCAGACATTGGTTGGTTGCTACGAAGATATACTTTTGACAATGAAGCTAAACTGTTAACTGCTTTGGCAACCGAGGATCAAAAGGAGTACAAGCGTTTTATGAGAATGACATCTGATCAGTTTATACGTTTTATTAAAGAATTTTATTCACAAGTTACAACGAACAGACACTGATATGGGAGTAGCTATACCCGCGAAAATAGGTTCAGAAGTCACTAGGCAATCTATGTTGACAAGAATCACTTGTTAGGCTGTTTAAATGAGGTGGGAAGGTACAACTTCTTAGTAGAATCGTCACAGGGAAATTTACTTGCCAATTAGCAAATAGAACCGCACTTGTACTTGCCGCATCTACTAATACTTGTCGCTTAACACCTTGTTTACAAGTAGGTAGGGCGTGTAAGCCAGCCATTAAGCGTGTTAAAGAAATTAGGATCTAGTTTAGAAGACTTGATCTTGGGACCCTAATTCGTGTCCGACTGCAGTCAGGCCTGAAATCGGATGGCGATTCTCCGGCTCCTGGTGACGATTTGAGTTTGGGACCAGACAGGGGAGATCGGAAGAGATTCCCAATTGATTTAACGGGGACGGGCGGTCGGGACTAGGAACGGAACGGCCGGTCATGGACGCGTCGTGTATGGCTAGTCTTAAAGCATATCAACGAAATAAGGATAAAGGCTGGACTAAAGACCCGATCTTGGGACCGTAAATCGTGTCCGGTCGCTGTCAGCCATGAAATCGGATGGCGAAACCCTGGCTTTGGGTCACGATTTGGTTTGGCGACCAGAAAGGTGGATCGGGAGAGATTCCCGATCGATTTGACGAAGACGGCCGTTTTGGACCAGGAATGGGAATGGCTGGTCGAGAACGGGTCAGGTAAAACTAGCCATTAAGCATGTTAAAGAAATGAGGACGAAGGCAGGTCTAAAGACTAGTTAACAAGACCAGATCTCGGGACCCTAAAACGTGTCCGATCGCTGCCAGCCCTGAAATCGGATGGGAAAAATCTGGTTTTGGTCACGATTTGGGTTGTCGACCACAAATGTAGATCGGGAGAGATTCCCGACCGACTTCACCAAGACGGACGTGTAGGACCAAGATCGGGAACGGCTGGTCGAGAACGGGTTAGGTAAAACTTGCCATCAAGCATGTTAAAGAAATGAGGATAAAGACAGGACCAAAGAATAGTTAACAAGGCAAGATCTCGGGACCCTAAAACGTGTCCAATCGCCGTCAGCCATGAATTCGGATGGCAAAAATCTGGTTTTTGGTCACGATTTGGGTTGGCGACCGGACAGGGAGGTCGGGAGACATTCCCAACCTATTTCACGAGGACGGGCGTTTTGGGCCAGGATCGGGAACGGCCGGTCAAGGACGGGTCAGGTAAAACTGCACATAAAGCACATTCGATCAAAAGAAGCTTAAACCTCAAGGAAAACACGGCATATTCAAGCAAGGAGGTTTCTTCTCTGATTGGCCACTACCATATCCGTTCGTCCAATCAGATTGCCAGAAACGCTGGTAAGTGTAAGCCATCACTCCATAAGCCAATGTCAATGTATTCGGAACATACAGATTATATTGTTAGACTAGCTATGTTCGCGTGGATTGTGGCTTAGGGCAGCATATTTGTATATATATTTTGGTTTATTTTGGATTATAAACACCATCGTATGGGATTTAAAAGGAATCTCCAGTAATGCTTCTCTATATCCATCGGGGATCAAGCATACAGGCTGCTAGGATTGCTAAAACGTGGCAGAGCCACTAAGATGACCCCTTAGGGATTGTTAAACCCTAGTGTGTATAGAGGTATAGCCATCGGGGATCAAGCATACAGGCTGCTAGGATTGCTAAAACGTGGCAGAGCCACTAAGGACCCCTTAGGGATTGTTGAACCCTAGTGTGTATAGAATGTCTGACAGACAGCAGACATACAGACAAAAATTCTAAAAATCATTGTTTTGGGTATTATTGCTTTCATAAAGGCCCCAATAGTATGTTTTCTATATATTTTCCTCCTACAGACAGCGATCCGTTAGAAGTTTATTATATTGTTAGATGTGGAAATAAATTGAAAGACGGACAGTAGGCCATAGGAACGGTCTACATTCTTCAAGATGGCCACTCATCAGCCAGAGTCAGGGTCATCCACTGCCGCTATGTGGTTGTGGTTAATGTGGAGCGGATTTCCTCGCCAAGGAGGAAGTAACTCGATATTATCGATTTACTTTTAATAATCGATTCCTTTGACCTTCTGCAACTGACTTCGGCAAAACATATGGTCATAGGCATCAGATTGCGTAGAACATCAAAACAATTAGAAATCTCTAACACCTAGGATGTTAAAAAAGTCCGTGACGCAGGAGCTGCATAACTAAGCAAATTTCTAGGAAAGTGGGTAATCCAACCTGTATTCCTAAATAATTTGCTTAAAATATCCTATAAAAAACAAAAACAAAAAAAAAACATGAATAGTTTAGCTCTGGTATATTTTTAATGAACAGCAAAAAAAGGATACAGATCACATGTTCAGCGCTTCTAGTGGTAGAAATAACAACCATTGCCCCGTGCAACTTAACCGCTAGACATTCAGAGAGGGAGATAGTGGGTTCGATCCCCACACGTGGCAGGAATTTTCTCATCCCACGGCTCGTTGGGAAAATTCCTTGCTGCACCCTGGATGTCGGCGCTAATGGCCTAGATGTCGAAGCGCCATAAAACAAAAAAAGAAAAAGTGTTCTGACTGGGGATGCTGATGAGTGTGGAGGCTGTGCAAGGGTTCGGGATATTATTATCTCGGATGGACCATCACCAGGTATAGAGTAAACTATATCAGGGAGAAATCACAGTTTATTTCTAGTAATTCAAGGTCTGCCCTCATAGTTGAATAACCCTCAATTATTTACTTATTTATTTCGGGCTTCAACATAACCTCAACTAAAAATAATACTATGAAATATATACAGTACGGTAACAGCTGTTCTGTTATCCTCCTAGCAACGCATGCTACCTAGGTGTGCATGCTCTATTTAAAACCCACTAAAAATTCAAACCCCTCTAAAAATACTTAAAAATTCGAATATAAAAAAAAAAAAAACTTTCTTAGGGAGTGTTTACATCCTAACGGGAGCGTCCATGCAAAATTTCAGATTTTTCTTGCAAGTGCTTTGGGCTGGGCGATGATAGGTCGAGAGATGATGAGTGAGTGAGTGAGTGAGTGAGTCAGTGAGTCAGTGAGCGAGTGAGTGAGTCAGTGAATCAGTGAGTGAGTGGTATTTGACAAATATATAGTAGATTTACTTTCTTTTAACCTTAGTTGCTCCATAAAAGTATTTTTTTTTTTTACTGAAGAAGAATAAGAAGATAAGAGGATTACTGCTGAAGTGGCGGTCAGGAAGCTGAGGGCTGAAAGTGTAGCTTTGGTAGAATCAAATCGGACAGCCTTTCAAGAAGGTCGGCGCTTCCTGCTTTATTTTAGAAAAAATTGCTCCGAGATCGAAGAGAAAAATTGATGGAAGCTTTTAGACTAGTTGAGTAGAAAATGTTTTTATTTTCGGCGATTACATTCAGAACATTGTAAACATCTAATCGATTACAATACGTTATATACAATATCAATTACAATACGTTATATACAATATCAATTACAATACGTTATATACAATATCAATTACAATACGTTATATACAATATCAATTACAATACGTTATATACAATATCAATTACAATACGTTATATACAATATCAATTACAATACGTTATATACAATATCAATTACAATACGTTATATACAATATCAATTACAATACGTTATATACAATATCAATTACAATACGTTATATACAATATCAATTACAATACGTTGTATACAATATCAATTACAATACGTTATATACAATATCAATTACAATACGTTATATACAATATCAATTACAATACGTTATATACAATATCAATTACAATACGTTATATACAATATCAATTACAATACGTTGTATACAATATCAATTACAATACGTTGTATACAATATCAATTACAATACGTTATATACAATATCAATTACAATACGTTATATACAATATCAATTACAATACGTTATATACAATATCAATTACAGTACGTTATATACAATATCAATTACAATACGTTATATACAATATAAATTACAATACGTTGTATACAATATCAATTACAATACGTTGTATACAATATCAATTACAATACGTTATATACAATATCAATTACAATACGTTATATACAATATCAATTACAATACCTTATATACAATATCAATTACAATACGTTATATACAATATCAATTACAATACGGTATATACAATATCAATTACAATACGTTATATACAATATCAATTACAATACGTTATATACAATATCAATTACAATACGTTATATACAATATCAATTACAATACGTTATATACAATATCAATTACAATACGTTATATACAATATCAATTACAATACGTTATATACAATATCAATTACAATACGTTATATACAATATCAATTACAATACGTTATATACAATATCAATTACAATACGTTATATACAATATCAATTACAATACGTTATATACAATATCAATTACAATACGTTATATACAATATCAATTACAATACGTTATATACAATATCAATTACAATACGTTATATACAATATCAATTACAATACCTTATATACAATATCAATTACAATACGTTATATACAATATCAATTACAATACGGTATATACAATATCAATTACAATACGGTATATACAATATCAATTACAATACGTTATATACAATATAAATTACAATACGTTATATACAATATCAATTACAATACCTTATATACAATATCAATTACAATACGTTATATACAATATCAATTACAATACCTTATATACAATATCAATTACAATACGTTATATACAATATCAATTACAATACCTTATATACAATATCAATTACAATACGTTATATACAATATAAATTACAATACCTTATATACAATATCAATTACAATACGTTATATACAATATCAATTACAATACGTTATATACAATATCAATTACAATACGTTATATACAATATCAATTACAATACGTTATATACAATATCAATTACAATACGTTATATACAATATCAATTACAATACGTTATATACAATATCAATTACAATACGTTATATACAATATCAATTACAATACGTTATATACAATATCAATTACAATACGTTATATACAATATCAATTACAATACGTTATATACAATATCAATTACAATACGTTATATACAATATCAATTACAATACGTTATATACAATATCAATTACAATACGTTATATACAATATCAATTACAATACGTTATATACAATATCAATTACAATACGTTATATACAATATCAATTACAATACGTTATATACAATATCAATTACAATACGTTATATACAATATCAATTACAATACGTTATATACAATATCAATTACAATACGTTATATACAATATCAATTACAATACGTTATATACAATATCAATTACAATACGTTATATACAATATCAATTACAATACGTTATATACAATATCAATTACAATACGTTATATACAATATCAATTACAATACGTTATATACAATATCAATTACAATACGTTATATACAATATCAATTACAATACGTTATATACAATATCAATTACAATACCTTATATACAATATCAATTACAATACGTTATATACAATATCAATTACAATACGTTATATACAATATCAATTACAATACGGTATATACAATATCAATTACAATACGGTATATACAATATCAATTACAATACGTTATATACAATATCAATTACAATACGTTATATACAATATCAATTACAATACCTTATATACAATATCAATTACAATACGTTATATACAATATCAATTACAATACCTTATATACAATATCAATTACAATACGTTATATACAATATCAATTACAATACGTTATATACAATATCAATTACAATACGTTATATACAATATCAATTACAATACGGTATATACAATATCAATTACAATACGTTATATACAATATCAATTACAATACCTTATATACAATATCAATTACAATACGTTATATACAATATCAATTACAATACGTTATATACAATATCAATTACAATACGGTATATACAATATCAATTACAATACGTTATATACAATATCAATTACAATACGTTATATACAATATCAATTACAATACGGTATATACAATATCAATTACAATACGTTATATACAATATCAATTACAATACGTTATATACAATATCAATTACAATACGTTATATACAATATCAATTACAATACGTTATATACAATATCAATTACAATACGTTATATACAATATCAATTACAATACGTTATATACAATATCAATTACAATACGTTATATACAATATCAATTACAATACGTTATATACAATATCAATTACAATACGTTATATACAATATCAATTACAATACGTTATATACAATATCAATTACAATACGTTATATACAATATCAATTACAATACGTTATATACAATATCAATTACAATACGTTATATACAATATCAATTACAATACGTTATATACAATATCAATTACAATACGTTATATACAATATCAATTACAATACGTTATATACAATATCAATTACAATACGTTATATACAATATCAATTACAATACGTTATATACAATATCAATTACAATACGTTATATACAATATCAATTACAATACGTTATATACAATATCAATTACAATACGTTATATACAATATCAATTACAATACGTTATATACAATATCAATTACAATACGTTATATACAATATCAATTACAATACGTTATATACAATATCAATTACAATACGTTATATACAATATCAATTACAATACGTTATATACAATATCAATTACAATACGTTATATACAATATCAATTACAATACGTTATATACAATATCAATTACAATACGTTATATACAATATCAATTACAATACGTTATATACAATACATCCCATAAAATACAACGCATAGGAAAAAAACAGTCCTGTAATTGGCTACAGTAGTACATATTGCTTGAGACCAGACTGTTTAGTCTGAGTTAGAAGGAAATCTCATTTTTGGATTGCGTGGTTAATTTATTAATTTTTTTTTTTTTTTTTTTTTTTTTTTTTTTTTTTTTTTTTTTTTTTTTTTTTTTTTACGGCGCATCGACATTTAGCACCGACTTCCAGGGTGAAGCGAGGAATTTTCTCAACGAGCCCTGAGATGAGAAAATTCCTGTCGTAGCACAGTGTCATTAATGAGGCAGACTTCGTACAGTTGTGCATTGGTTATGAAAACTAAAACCACAATATCGCTGTGAGAAGCAGCCGAAAGCAGGTAAACTAGGTATCAAAATAATCCTGAAGCAATGTACTATTTATGGTTAAAGTATTAAAAACCCTTTATTTTACGTTTTTTTTTTTTAAACCGATTCCAAAGTTGAAAAAAATGATGATAATTTCTTACATAATTAAAGCACTAGAACTTCCCCATTTTTGGACTGTTGGCCAAGATTAGTCGATCAACGATTCACTTAGGACTGACCCTTCAACAAGTTATAAGAAGAATGAAAATATTCAAGTAATAAGATTGGAACAGCCAAAGTAAATATTTACTAACCAAACCAGTTTTAATAATTGTATTTGTACCAACAATTCAAATTAATCCTTAGCTTTTACTCTTTGTTTTTATATTCTAGTTTTGATGTTTTCTTTCTGTTCTAAGATTCTAATTTTATTATTACCCTCCAAAAAAATTGTTTTCAAACTTTATTTTTCTTATTTTTGAACACTGCTCGTGACACTGAGCGCTGGTGGGAATCGAACCCACCATCTCCCGCTTATGAATCTAAGGCGTTAGCCACTAGACCACGGTAGGGGGGCTGCATGGGTAATGTCATGTTTTGAGTCTTCTTCTTTATTAGAGGTCAGAAAGTTGTAATTAATGTAAAGAAGCAGACCCAAATCATGACATTAGCCATGCAATCCAAAAATGATATTTCCTCCTAACTCAGACTAAATTACATTAAGTACAGATGGAATGGTTGGGATTCGGCTAAATAAACCTCAATATGATTTTGTTTTAAAAAAATCTATATTTCGGACGTTTCGGCTACTCATTGGTAGCCTTCGTCAGCTAAAATGACAAAAAAAGAAAATTAATACAGAAACAAACAAGAAAAATTTATAATTGTGATAGGTAACAGTTACCTATCACAATTATAAATTTTTCTTGTTTGTTTCTGTATTAATTTTCTTTTTTTGTCATTTTAGCTGACGAAGGCTACCAATGAGTAGCCGAAACGTCCGAAATATAGATTTTTTTAAAACAAAATCATATTGAGGTTTATTTAGCCGAATCCCAACCATTCCATCTGTACTTATCACCTCGACGGCTAACTATCTAATCATCATGATAAATTACATTAACTTAAACAAGCACATGGGGGCGAGGTTAGCTCAGTGGTAGAGCACTGGACTAATAAGCTAGGGGGCGAGGTTAGCTCAGCGGTAGAGCACTGGACTAATAAGCTAGGGGGCGAGGTTAGCTCAGTGATAGAGCACTGGACTAATAAGCTAGGGGGCGAGGTTAGCTCAGTGGTAGAGCACTTGACTAATATGCTGGGGGCCTGGGGGCGAGGTTAGCTCAGTGGTAGAGCACTGGACTAATAAGTTGGAGGACCTGAGTTAAAATCCCGAGCATAGTACTAAAGATTTTTTCATCTAGTGTCTTAGTTCGTCGGTTGAATTCGGCCTCCCTGACCGTCTCTAGCCCAACCCAGCCTTTAATTATTTTAATTAATAATGGGTACCTTGGGTGCTAATGACTCTAGCAGCCGAAGCAGCCAAGGGGAAAATCAGGCGGCCGGAGCATATTACTGACCACGCTATCTCCGTAGTGTGCCGTATGGTCATGAATCAGATACCTCTATAGTATCTGCCCCTCAGGGCCCTTGTGGCCTGTTATGGGACTGATCTATAAAAACAATATCTGAAGATTATAATATAATAAATAATAAATAATCCACAATCATACAGATTGAAAATGGCTTATAGCCGAAACGTTTCTGTAACAAAATTTAAATAACCTAGAGTGTGAGATGAGGACTGAATAAACCTGTTACCAATTACGTACAACATCTTAAGGGGCCCATAGACGACCAACTTGGTTATCAACCTTGTTGCCAACTTGGTTGCCCACAGACGGTCAACTTTTTGTTGCCAACTTCATTTGCTGATGAGTTCTGATGCGAACACACGCTTGGGAGAAAATGAGTTACGATCCCTTGTTGTCTTTTATAGTTCTAAAAGAATTGTGTGAGGATGATGGGGAAGTGTTTCTTCCAAAAAAAAAAAAAAAAAAAAAGAAAAAAAAATTGTAGTCAGAAGAGCGGTACTTAGAACGTCCTGAGTTTTCTCATTCAAATATATTAAGTGAACTTCGCGTCTCTGCGCCTGTAGATTTTAATTTTTTTTTAAGAATGGACAGTACAATCTACGATGACTTGTTGGTTTAAGAATGGACAGTACAACCTACGATGACTTGTTGGTTTAAGAATGGACAGTACAACCTACGATGACTTGTTGGTTTAAGAATGGACAGTACAACCTACGATGACTTGTTGGTTGATGAATGGACAGTAAAACCTACGATGACTTGTTGGTTGATGAAT
Organism: Gonocerus acuteangulatus; assembly: GCA_946811695.1. Taxonomy (NCBI): domain Eukaryota; kingdom Metazoa; phylum Arthropoda; class Insecta; order Hemiptera; family Coreidae; genus Gonocerus; species Gonocerus acuteangulatus. Next base: position 5,559,667 of record OX328128.1, on the reverse strand, counting down.
GGACAGTACAACCTACGATGCCTTTTTGGTTTAAGAATGGACAGTACAACCTACGATGGCTTGTTGGTTTAAGAATGGACAGTACAACCTACGATGACTTGTTGGCTTAAGAATGGACAGTACAACCTACGATGACTTGTTGGTTTAAGAATGGACAGTACAACCTACGATGCCTTTTTGGTTTAAGAATGGACAGTACAACCTACGATGACTTGTTGGTTTAAGAATGGACAGTACAACCTACGATGACTTGTTGGTTTAAGAATGGACAGTGCAACCTACGATGACTTGTTGGTTTAAGAATGGACAGTACAACCTACGATGACTTGTTGGTTTAAGAATGGACAGTACAACCTACGATGACTTGTTGGTTTAAGAATGGACAGTACAACCTACTATGACTTGTTGGTTTAAGAATGGACAGTACAACCTACGATGACTTGTTGGTTTAAGAATGGACAGTACAACCTACGATGACTTGTTGGTTTAAGAATGGACAGTACAACCTACGATGACTTGTTGGTTTAAGAATGGACAGTACAACCTACGATGACTTGTTGGTTGATGAATGGACAGTACAACCTACGATGACTTGTTGGTTTTAGAATGGACAGTACAACCTACGATGACTTGTTGGTTTAAGAATGGACAGTACAACCTACGATGACTTGTTGGTTTAAGAATGGACAGTACAACCTACGATGACTTGTTGGTTTAAGAATGGACAGTACAACCTACGATGACTTGTTGGTTTAAGAATGGACAGTACAACCTACGATGACTTGTTGGTTGATGAATGGACAGTACAACCTACGATGACTTGTTGGTTTAAGAATGGACAGTACAACCTACGATGACTTGTTGGTTTAAGAATGGACAGTACAACCTACGATGACTTGTTGGTTGATGAATGGACAGTACAACCTACGATGACTTGTTGGTTTAAGGATGGACAGTACAACCTACGATGACTTGTTGGTTTAAGAATGGACAGTACAACCTACGATGACTTGTTGGTTGATGAATGGACAGTACAACCTACGATGACTTGTTGGTTTAAGAATGGACAGTACAACCTACGATGACTTGTTGGTTTAAGAATGGACAGTACAACCTACGATGACTTGTTGGTTGATGAATGGACAGTACAACCTACGATGACTTGTTGGTTTTAGAATGGACAGTACAACCTACGATGACTTGTTGGTTTAAGAATGGACAGTACAACCTACGATGACTTGTTGGTTGATGAATGGACAGTACAACCTACGATGACTTGTTGGTTTAAGGATGGACAGTACAACCTACGATGACTTGTTGGTTTAAGAATGGACAGTACAACCTACGATGACTTGTTGGTTGATGAATGGACAGTACAACCTACGATGACTTGTTGGTTTAAGAATGGACAGTACAACCTACGATGACTTGTTGGTTTAAGAATGGACAGTACAACCTACGATGACTTGTTGGTTTAAGAATGGACAGTACAACCTACGATGACTTGTTGGTTGATGAATGGACAGTACAACCTACGATGACTTGTTGGTTTAAGAATGGACAGTACAACCTACGATGACTTGTTGGTTTAAGAATGGACAGTACAACCTACGATGACTTGTTGGTTGATGAATGGACAGTACAACCTACGATGACTTGTTGGTTTAAGAATGGACAGTACAACCTACGATGACTTGTTGGTTTAAGAATGGACAGTACAACCTACGATGACTTGTTGGTTTAACAATGGACAGTATAACCTACGATGACTTGTTGGTTTAAGAATGGACAGTACAACCTAGGAAGACTTGTTGGTTTAAGAATGGACAGTACAACCTACGATGACTTGTTGGTTTAAGAATGGACAGTACAACCTACGATGACTTGTTGGTTGATGAATGGACAGTACAACCTAGGAAGACTTGTTGGTTTAAGAATGGACAGTACAACCTACGATGAGTTGTTGGTTTAGGAATGGACAGTACAACCTACGATGAGTTGTTGGTTTAAGAATGGACAGTACAACCTACGATGACTTGTTGGTTTAAGGATGGACAGTACAACCTACGATGACTTGTTGGTTTAAGAATGGACAGTACAACCTACGATGACTTGTTGGTTTAAGAATGGACAGTACAACCTACGATGACTTGTTGGTTGATGAATGGACAGTACAACCTACGATGACTTGTTGGTTTAAGAATGGACAGTACAACCTACGATGACTTGTTGGTTGATGAATGGACAGTACAACCTACGATGACTTGTTGGTTTAAGAATGGACAGTACAACCTACGATGACTTGTTGGTTTAAGAATGGACAGTACAACCTACGATGACTTGTTGGTTTAAGAATGGACAGTACAACCTACGATGACTTGTTGGTTGATGAATGGACAGTACAACCTAGGAAGACTTGTTGGTTTAAGAATGGACAGTACAACCTACGATGAGTTGTTGGTTTAAGAATGGACAGTACAACCTACGATGAGTTGTTGGTTTAAGAATGGACAGTACAACCTACGATGACTTGTTGGTTTAAGGATGGACAGTACAACCTACGATGACTTGTTGGTTTAAGAATGGACAGTACAACCTACGATGACTTGTTGGTTGATGAATGGACAGTACAACCTACGATGACTTGTTGGTTTAAGAATGGACAGTACAACCTACGATGACTTGTTGGTTTAAGAATGGACAGTACAACCTACGATGACTTGTTGGTTTACGAATGGACAGTACAACCTACGATGACTTGTTGGTTGATGAATGGACAGTACAACCTACGATGACTTGTTGGTTTAAGAATGGACAGTACAACCTACGATGACTTGTTGGTTTAAGAATGGACAGTACAACCTACGATGACTTGTTGGCTTAATACGACCGTTCATTGAAAAACTCTTCTTCAGCCACACGACCAGATAGTAAACATTGTTCAACCTTTTTCAGCTCCCTGCGATAACATGTTTTTATGTTCCCAACTGTCAAAATTTGCATCCGGTTCAATTCTTTGGTAAATTTCCAACATCTTCAGCCAAACATTCTTCTTCTTATTTCGGTCTTTAAGCACTTCTGATTTAACTTCCCAAAGCTCAGGCAGTTCTTTGAAGTTTTCGAAAAATTCAGTCCAAGTAGGCGTGTTTTGTATAGACATTGTACACACCTATTGTATTTACCGAACAGATAATCTACTTGAACACCCTCTTTTCGCAAAAATACTTAAATACCAGAGTAGTAAAAACACGAAAAGCAACCGCACATTGACAACCAGACGACACTTCACTACTGAGGTTGTGAACAGTGTAGTCACCCACAGACGCTTCAACTAGATTGCCAACATGAGGCTCCGCCTACAGAAAATCAAAACGAATTTGATCTACACCAACCGTTGGGCCAACCGTTTACTCCAACCGCCAACCTGCCCACAGACGTGCAACATATCCTCCGACATGGCAAGTTGGCAACGAGGTTGACAACCAAGTTGGTCGTCTATGGGCCCCTTTAGTCTTCAACTTAGGATATACACAATAATTAATATAATATGCCTGAAGATGAACCTGAATAGCTTCGAAACTTCCCCAATATAAACTAATAATTTTATCAATTTCCGGTGGGGAGCAACTCCTGCTAGTTACTACAAGCTAAACATATAATGCTGATGTATCCGTTATAACAGGTTTAGACGTGAAGGTGTTTTTTTGAGCGAAACATTTATCTTTAGCTATAATATATTTTATTATAAAAAAAAAAAAAAAATCCAGTCCCGTAACAGGCCACGAGGGCCCTGAGAGGCAGATACTATAGAGGTATCTGATTCATGACCATTTTATTATTGTTTTTCAGCTTGTGAGAAAGCCATTTTGAATTTCTGGGATTTCCTGCCTCTTTTCAGAAGGTGAGAATGTCGGGAAGTGATAGAAAGAATGACAGAAGAAGGGGCTCTAATATATTCTATTTGTGAAAAGTCTGGAGTGGGGGGAAAGCCAGAAGTGGAGGAAGCTAGGGGTGGGGGGAAACTGAGGAGAGGGTGGAATGGTTTACATTTCCCTACCATAAACCAGAATCCTTTATGTGGAAATGGCAGGAGAAGGTTCAAGGAGCCAAGTTCTTCTTTTCAGCTGCTTCCAATTTACGCTCCACTGTCTAAGCAAGTACTTATGTGTTTGGAATTATTCCTTTCTCATGGAATAAATTAACATTTTTCATCTTTTTACTTTTATGGAGTTTTTAATTTGAATGTTGAATAAATTTTGTTGGAGAGTTTGGCTCAGTGGTACATCACTTGACTCATGATCTGGAGGACCAGAGTTCGAAACTGGTGGACACTAAGGATTTTATCTTCTAGTGTCGTTCGCGGGTTGGATTCACGGTCGTTAGGCCTACCCAGCATTTGATGGGCATCTAAGAAGGGGAAAATAGTCCTGTGATTCCCCTGTGAACTGGTACTCAGTTCCTTTGATTAACCTCTGACTTGGCATCCAGTCCCGGTGATTCCCTTGCGACTTGGTTCCCAGTTCCATGTGATAACCCAATGAACTAGCAACCAGTTCCTTTGATTAATCTGTGACCAAGCACTCAGTTCCTCTGATTAACCCCTGACTTGGCACCTAGTTCATGCGATTCCCTTGTGACCTGGTACCCAGTTCCATGTGATAACCCTTTGAACTAGCACCCAGTTCCTGTGATTAACGCAGCATGCAACACTAAAGTATATAGAAAATAATTTGGGGAGGAGGGGGCTGAGAGCATTTAGGGGGTATGGAATACTAACTATCTAGAACTTGGAATACTTAAACGCTATTAAACCCAATAATTCAATATAATTTTTATTAACATTCAAAAATATTTTTTTTGTGTTGTAATTGATCTTAATTAATTTATTTTAAAAGTTTTTATACATATTTTTACTGATTTAGGTGGGGGCCTGCTGCCCCCTTTTATATACGCCCATGGCCTGCAATATAAAACACGAGTACAAAGAGGAACAGCCGTTTTGATTGGCCTCACAGCTCCTGTAAGAACCATCACGTACTGAAGTCACGTCTTTTCTGGAGTTGCACAAGGCTACTCGCTTTGTCTAATCTTATTCTCTATTTTCCTTCAGTCTTTACTTCAAAGCTTATCACCACTGGCTTATTTTCTTTCTATCTTTAATAAAGGGCCTACAAAAATAGCCAAATGATATTCTTTTTATTTATTTATACAGCCTTAGAAAAAGAAAATTGTATTGTTATGACTATGAATGGGTCATCTTAAGTGTTTCGTGTCAATAGACCTTTCAAGGTAGCCTAAAAGGATTAATAAAAAAGTCCAACTCGCAAGAACTGCTTCATCTTTTTGCGTGCCCGTCCTTACCCCTATTAGTATTTGTAAAGGAAAATTTATTTATGATGATTAGATAGTTAGCCGTCGAGGTGATAAGTAAAGATGGAATGGTTGGGATTCGGCTAAATAAACCTCAATATGATTTGGTTTTAAAAAATCTATATTTCGGACGTTTCGGCTACTCATTGGTAGCCTTCGTCAGCTAAAATGACAAAAAAAGAAATTAATACAGAAACAAAAAAAAGTTTATAATTGTGATAGGTAACAGAACTATAAATACAATTAACTTATAAAAGATCATATCGTCTTAAATTCTTAGAATGAGTAGAATGAAAAAATAAATAATAATAAAATAAACGAACCATCACCAATAAAGAAATAGATAAATCTGCACTTGCTAAACACGCCATTACGCAAAAACACACTTTTAACTTCGTCGACACGAAAATTCTTTCTACACAACGAAACAAAAAAAGACTACAGATCTCGGAATGTGTACACATAAACTTAAACAAAAACAATATAAACTACAAAACTGACCAACAAGGCATTTCTCCTATGTACGCTAATATTTTCCAAATACTCGCCCGACCACCTACCTAGATTTTTACCTTGCCCCTTGGGTATCCTTCCATTAACACCTTTTTCTCCTTTCCTGTCATAAAATGTCATAAACATCTGTTTGATCCTACCGCCCGTTTCCCCCACCTTTTGCTGTTTCCAGTTACATATACCCCTGCAGATTCCTTTTTTCCTTAGACACTTTCACAATGGTTACTTAATTGCCAACCTTGGTCTTCCTCTGCCGCTCGGCATTTCCATTGGTATGTAGTATCTTATTTCTTTGTCAAATTAATTAATGTTACTATTAGCTACTATAGTGGTCATTGGTATGTAGTTTCTTATTTCTTTGTAAAATCAATTAATGTTACTAATTACTATTAAAATCAATTATTGTACCTATTTATTTTTTCATTCTACTCATTCTAAGAATTTAAGACGATATGTTCTGTTATAAGTTAATTGTATTTATAGTTCTGTTACCTATCACAATTATAAACTTTTTTTTTGTTTCTGTATTAATTTCTTTTTTTGTCATTTTAGCTGACGAAGGCTACCAATGAGTAGCCGAAACGTCCGAAATATAGATTTTTTAAAACAAAATCATATTGAGGTTTATTTAGCCGAAACCCAACCATTCCATCTTTACTAATATTTATTTATTTATTAAGAGTGTCACAACTTTTAGCGATTTTCTCTATAACAATAAATGATGATATCACAAAATTACTTTTACAAATTGTGTATGTAGATACATTATTATTATGTATGTATACATTCCTCTTCATGGTATGTATTGAGTACATTATGTATATATTATTACATTACACTATGTACAGGAATAGAAACAGTTTTCTTTAACAATTACACATACGTTTATAATTTTCTTACCTACCTTTATTGTAATACTAATTTTAATGTTAAATACAATTACAAAAAAACACAACCAATTGAAAAGTGAGGTAAATAGAGAGAAAAAAACGTCCTAAGGAACGCAATCCACAGCAGCACATTACTAGAAAATATTCACACGGCATCTTCGATTTCCGCTCAGAAAGCTTCATTTCGTACAACAAAAAGTTGTTTCTCATTTTGCCTATCCTGTTTTACTAAAAAAATATATTTTACTACCGTAAGCAATTACAATAATAAAAAAAAAACTAAGAGAAATAGAAAAATAGTACTGTTTAAATGAAAGGAGCCAACAATTTCAAAGCTTTAATCTCCGAATGTGACCCCCCCCCCAACGAAAATTACTTCATAAACTTTTTTGCAGGATATTTATTAAACTTTCAAATGGTCACTGTCTATTTACCACGATTCCCTAACGGTTTTCGAGATATTTAGGAAATATACTAAAATCCCAGAACTGATCATGTCTCTTATTAAAAATGTTTCTTTTCTAATACTTCCTTAACTAAAAATGTAACCAAAATTTAAATATCTTATTTAACCAAAATTTAAACATTTTATTTAATCAACTTCATACCATATATACAAATACAACTTTGCAAAAACCATTGAACATCAGAATTTTAGAATACACCCGTCACTCCAATATATTGCAAACATCAGTACATGTTTTTAAAACACTATCACAACCTCCATGGAGAACAAAGAACTTAAAAATTGACATTTCACTATCAAAACACAATAAAAACAATCCACACTCTCACCACATTTATAAACATGAAATAAATGCTATCATGACTAATTATGTGGGAGCATATAGTATTTATACCGATGGCTCAAAAACAAGCAGTGGCACAGGTTCAGCAGCAATCGTGGAAGACAAAGCATTTCAGGCAAAACTAGCAAATGCTTCAAGCATTTATACTGCCGAGCTCTTCGCGATTTACCTAGCCCTGTCAAAAGTGTCCATCACTACACAGAAACACATCACCTTATTCACAGATTCTTTAAGTTCTTTGTTCTCCCTCACAGACATTTATAACACTCATCCAATTGTCACAGATATTCTTGAACAGATAAACACATTACAACATAATAACATTGGGATCACTATGCTGTGGCTACCAGGGCATTATAATTTACTTAGAACGACTGACGTAGACATCCTAGCAAAGCTAGCTACAAGACGTCGTACTGAAGACTTTTTACTGGTTACAGAAGCCGACATGAAACAGGTTGTAAGGACTCACGTACTCAATAAATGGCAGGCTGAATGGTTATCTTTGAATGATAACAAGCTTCGGGAGATAAAGCCATTCATAAAACAATGGAACTCCAGCTATAGAAGCTGCCGGAGAGAAGAAGTAGTCCTTACAAGACTTAGAATAGGACATACTCTACTAACTCACTCTTACTTAATGACAAAACAAGACATACCACTATGTACAGAATGCAATAAGACATTAACAGTAAAACACTTACTAACAGACTGGAGGAAACGTGAAAACATCAACATGCCACATGATATGTACGAACTTTTGACAGATGGTAGCCTGCACATATCTATTATTTTAGACTTTTTAAAACACATACAAATTTACAAAGGAATATAGCAAAAACGTAAATTTTGAAGTATTTTAAAATTAATTTTATAATTCAATTTTGTTTGTACAAAATAAAGGGAAAAGATTTAGTTTATTAAAAATAATTTATTACTTATCTGTTTTTTATTTTATAGTTGACCTTTCTGTTTGGTATTTTTATTATTCTATTTTTTTTTTCTTCTCTTTCTGCCCTTTTTTTTGTCTTGTATAGTTGATAGATTCAGTTGTTTAATTTTTTATTTAAATGTTTTATTTTTGATGTGCTAGACCTTTTATTGTGTTTGCACTCTACGTGTTTATAGAGCTAATCGCCTAGTTGCTAGCTCTTAAATCATATATAAATAAATAAAAAAATATCTTAAATTTAAATATCTGGATGAATTACGAACATGTATAAAATATTTCAACTATTCTAAGTGCCCAAACCGAAAATTAGTTAAAAAAAGTAGTTTTATCCAACTCTCTCGAAAATGGTTTCAGATACATGTAGTCTTAACATATTCGGGCCGGCGTCATGGCATATGCGTCCGAGAGTTGTGATCTGCGGGCCCAACGTAATAGCATATGCGTCAGGAGATAGCTTGCTTTTCTTTCTCTTCCCACTACTCCTTGCCTTGTCCTATACCCTTCTTATTTGGTTTGGGACATTCCTACGTTATTCCCGGTTAGGTTTGCGGGTCTGGTATCGTATGATACTGAATCCACCAGAACAATTCCTTCAGCAGGCCCGCTATCGTGGCGTATTTGACACTTGACTAAATCGTAATAGATCCACTAAAATTACATAAATTCAAACATTTTTTCGCTTATTTATTTACTTTTTATGCTTGCCGCAATAACTAGAATAAAGAAAGACTTGGCCCTGATGAAAATATTTTCGAAGCCATCGGTCCTGAAAGCGTTAAAATTAGTTTTTCTACGTTAGAAGAGAACCTATAAAAAAAGCCGAAAGCGCAACGATTTTGTGCGTGCAAAGTTCCCACAAAAACAGTGTCCCAGTAGCTAGATTCTGCTGGTTAACGGATTTGACTTTTTAAATTAGAAATCGTATTTTTATACTAGATTATTGTACTTATGTAACATTTAGAAAGAGGATGCAGTATTTTCCGCTTAGTACACAATCAGTTTTCGGTTGTGGCGTCTAAAATAATTTTATATTTTTCACGAAAGATCAAAACTTACCAATAACTGCCTCTATTCTTTTCCCAATGGAACTAGGGATATGAACGGAACCGCGCTAAAGTGATCCAGTTCCTACGAGTCGGACTTTTCAAAAGTAATTTATAATTATTCTTCAACTGACCCTTTTTCTCACAATCTTCTTATCTTCGTGGTAGGCGGAAGGTCGAAAAATAAAATCTTCACCACTCAGTCTCACCAACTTTATTTCATCCCTACATGTTTCACACCTTTATTGGTGCCTCTTCAGGGGAAACATTACAAAAGTAAAACTTACAGCCTCAACCTGAGGAGGATAACCTTCCACCAGTACGGCCACGTCTAGAATGATCATGGTCTGAAAGAATTCAATATGGCGAAAAATAATCAGCTTATCGATAATCGATATGTCATACCTTTAAAAATTTATTTCCAGAAGAAATATAGTCCTAACAATTAAAACCATCTTCCCACCTTCTAATTAAAACATAATTTTACTTTTTGTCAAATAAGTTAATAAAAATAGTATTTAAATGTAGTATTTCCGTTTTTTTTATTTACCACTTTCTTTCTATTTTGTATGATATGGATATTTTCCTTTATTCTTCTTTTCAATCTATTTCTTTCTTTACCTAATGTCCTAATATTTTCAAAATCAAAACTATGTTTATATTTTATAGCATGATAAGCCAACGCTGTTTTATTATCTCCGTTATCAATTCTTTGCGCATGCTGTTTAATTAGTTTTCCAAGTAACTGTTCCGATTCCCCTATATATGATTTATTGCAGTTATTGTAGTCAATTTGATTACTACTTAGCCGTGTAAATAGATGGATCTAGAAGCGGGAGTCAGTTCATTGAATGACTCTAATTGAGCCATTACATGATTCCTAGTGGGGATCGGTTCTTGTGATCCAGTTCCTACGAGTCGGACTTTCAAAAGTAATTTATCTTTGATTACTACTTAGCCGTGTAAATAGATGGATCTAGAAGCGGGAGTCAGTTCATTGAATGACTCTAATTGAAGCATTACATGATTCCTAGTGGGGAATCGGTTCTTGTGATCCCTTCCTTTAGACCTTGATCATTCATTGAGAGAATTGCAGTTAGTTCTATTGACAAGTCAAACCAACGATCGGTTTCTATTGGTCTAGGAGTCGTTCATTAGATTCACATAGCTCAGCCGATCATTGCAGTGGGCGGAAGGTCATTTTAGATCTTATGCAGTAGACATTGTTAAGTCGAAGAACTCTTTATAAAGTATGATTTTAATTCTTCTAAAGGTGTTTCGACTTTTTTTTATGATGAAATTCGCATTGCAGAAGACTTTCTCTTGAAACTTTCACAATTCCAACCTGAAAATACTCACAACCATGGAATCATATTTGACCCAAACCTTTGTTGACAGCTCAACCTTTCCCGCCAACAAAGACCCGTCAACTCCTTGTAACATCAATCTTATTCCCCCAGTTTGTCAATGGTTGTTTGGTGTACGGTGGACTTTCTGCCGATCTCCAGGAAAACTCGAACACCTCATGAGCTGTTTCATTGGTTTTATCCTCTGGATCTCCAGAGACTCCCACATATCACATTTCTACCTGGAGCTAAATTGGCTATTCCCTCTTTACCGTCGACAGAACTTCCTCGGCTCAGTCCTTTACCAAGTAATTCAATCCCAAACATCTTCTTATATTTTCCAACTCCTTAAATTTAAATCCTCGGTTCACTCCCGTAACACCCGATCTAGTCCTTCCGATCTTTATATCCCTTCCTTACTGCAATATTCGAAAAATCATTCGTCACCCGTGCCACCTCTCTATGGAATTCCTTACCTCTGTCTGTCCGCCATTCTTCCAACCTAGAAACCTTTAAATCCCGACTCTTCCACCACTTTTCTGTTTCAAACAACTTTCATCCAACCCCTAGTAGCTTTAGTAATTTAATTTTATATTTCAAATGGTTTTGAACCAAGGTTATTTTCAAAATCTATGGGTTCTGAAACATGAAATTTTTTTGCATTATAAGGTCAACCCCTTAAGCGGGTTTCCTTCTAATGGAGGAAAAGAAGATACACCTTCAAATAATCTAATTAATTATTTATGTTTACTTCTGATGAGTTCTGTTAATTGCGAGTTACAAAATGATGATATTCTTGTCTTCAGAAATGAAGCGATTAAAATTTAAGCTTTTAAAGCAGTTTGATGTGTAAGTGCGGCTTGTTTGTAGTCCGAGAGCCGGTAACCGCACGTTTCATGAAGTGTTTTATGTACCTTGAAATGTTGCTATAATGTACCTCTTGGGTAGAGAAGAAGATAAGCATGTGTTTCCTGGACATACCTTGGAACACCAGGTACTGCGCATAGGGGAAAGGTACTGATACCTTCATTTTTTAAATCAAAAATCATATTGAGGTTTCTTTAGCCGAATCCCAACCATTCCATCTTTACTTTTATTTTTTTGTTAAAAGATTTTGCATAACAAATTTAACTAATTTTTTTAGACTGTCATATAGTGAGAAATTAAACATTACGCCACCGAGATGAAAATTGTTTTTGCCTTCCCTCTCGTCCTCCTATCGTACGCAATTGCCTTCCCTCTCGTCCTCCTATCGTACGCATTTGCCTTCCCTCTCGTCCTCCTGTAGTACGCATTTGCCTTCCCTCTCGTCCTCCTATCGTACGCATTTGCCTTCCTTCTCGTCCTCCTATCGTACGCAATTGCCTTCCCTCTCGTCCTCCTATCGTACGCATTTGCCTTCCCTCTCGTCCTCCTGAAGTACGCATTTGCCTTCCCTCTCGTCCTCCTATCGTACGCATTTGCCTTCCTTCTCGTCCTCCTATCGTACGCAATTGCCTTCCCTCTCGTCCTCCTATCGTACGCATTTGCCTTCCCTCTCGTCCTCCTGTAGTACGCATTTGCCTTCCCTCTCGTCCTCCTATCGTACGTATCTGCCTTCCCTCTCGTCCTCATGTCGTACGAATTTGCCTTCCCTCTCGTCCTCCTATCGTACGCATTTGCCTTCCCTCTCGTCCTCCTATCGTACGCATTTGCCTTCCCTCTCGTCCTCCTGTAGTACGCATTTGCCTTCTCTCTCGTCCTCCTGTAGTACGCATTTGCCTTCCCTCTCGTCCTCCTATCGTACGTATTTGCCTTCCCTTTCGTTCTCCTGTCGTACGCATTTGCTGCGGGTCAGAGTACGGGATTTTGGATGTTTCCTGTTTGAGTTGTGATTTTGTTTTCCGATATTGGATAGGATTCCAAATAGGTTCATACGTCAACGGTATCGCTGTTTATATCAGTTTGTTGTTTCAAATTATTTTAACCTCATAGCATTGGTTATGATAAATATATCGTTTTAATATAAAGCCTACATTTTATGCCAAGATTGCTTAGAAATCCTATCAAAATTTAAAGATCTACTATTAGCAAAGGCTGAGCGTATAGCAGAACAAATGTTTTGGGACATACAGACAGACAAACATTTATTGGAAGTCGGATTTAGGTGTCGTTTCTGTATGGAACGAAGCTTAATTCGAAAAGCTTATTTGATACATTTATATAGGTAATAAGGAACCAGCCAACGGCCATAGCCACATTGAACGCACCGGTTCCCATAGATAACCGAAGTTAAGCAACGTCGGGCGTGGTCAGTACCTGAATTGGGGACCGAACACGTGCCGTTGGCATTACAAAAGGGTGGCAACCTGTAGATAGCCCGGTGTTAATAGCCAAATTTTTGATACGCCGTTAAACACACTAAAATAAAAAAAATAAAACAAATAAGAAACCTTTGAGTATTGAGACTGTGATTTAAATTCTCTCGAGGTTTAGTGAAATATTTTTTGTAAAAGAAATAGCAACATTCCTATCCTGTCTGGGGGACAACCTATAGATAACTCGTTCTAAAAATCTTATTTATAATTGGGCGTTAAAATATTTATTTATTTATTGCTGGGCTTGAAAGGAGGCGATAAGCTAATTATTTAGTCTATATGGAAAAGTCAGCTTTGGACAAGATGGTAATATTAATAAATAAATTATTATAGATGATTGTGACATAAGGAAAATAAATATAATTTTGGAAAAAGTAGTAATAACAAAAATAGAAAATATAAATAAATAAAAAATAAGGAAATAAAAAAAATAACATGAAAGAGTAAAAATTTTCATTATTTCATTAAATGTTGTGATGTATATGCATTTATAGCTTGTAAGTTTTAGCACTTTCCTTCGAAGGAAAGTAGCTATTGAGGTTGCACTCATGACGAAATTTCTGAAAAATTTCTTCGAATCTTTATCGATCCTACCTAGTAGACACCGAAAATGACCCCCGTTAAAATTTATATCTATATCTATATATATATATATATATATATATATATATATATATATATATATATATATGTATGTATGTTAATACGATAGCGGCCAGAGTTTTAGTTGTTTCGTCACTAAACTTGGTATATAGCATTCAATTAGCAAACGATTGAACGAGTTCGTTAACCACCAAAGTCGGTCCACCGGAAGGGGGGTTTACCCCGAACCCAAAACACTAATTTGACCATGCCAGCCGTAATATTTGTTATATTTCAACGAAACTTGGTATTCGTAGTAGTAATCGAGAGAGAAAAGTGATATGTAAAAATAAACTAAATCGGTTCAATAGAAGGGGGGGGGGAGGGGTTACTCTGGACCCACAATACCAATTCGCCACTACCAGCCGTGATTTTTGGTATATTTCGACGAAACTTGGTATTTGTAGTGGTAATCTACAGTTAAAAATGTATTGTAAAAATAAACTAAATCGGTTCATTAGGAGGGGGGGGGGGTTTATTCCGGACCCAAATTACTAATATACTCATACCGGTCGTAATTTCTACTGTATTGTAACGAAACGCGGTATACCTCGTGGGTAACTCATGGGAAAGAAGTGTTGTAAAAATGAGCTAAATCAGTCAATAGGAAAGGGGGGTTTACTTTGTAATATATTTCAAGAGAATTAGCTTGCCAGACGTAGGTTCGCAAGGCCGCCGCAAGGAGTGCTATCTCCCACTAAAGGGACTGTATCCTGTTCCTGCGTCAGATCAAAAGACGAAAATATGAAATTTTTTTGTATTTATTAAGTAGTGTAGTAGGTACCATGTGTAAACATAACTCTGGAAGCATATTATTTACAAAATTAATAATTGAACAGTTACTCATTACAAAATTAAAAGAGAACTATTCATGATTTTATTTTATTTATGTTGGATATTTTAAGCAAATTGTTCTGGAAAGCAATCTACACTACCCAAATTCTGAGGAAAGTGCTTAGTTATGCAGCTCCTGCGTGACGGACTTTTTAATTATCTGATTCAAATAATGGCTACCATCAGTCAACATTTTTGTAAACAGACTGTAAGTAAGACTGTAAGAATGCGAGTGCGCCAGGAATCTCGTTGGTCAGGAGGAACATGGAAGCCTTAGAAATGGCAGCTGCTTCATTCATATCCAAAGCATCAACAACTTTTTTTATTTTTTCCCAGCGTGTTAAAATGGGTTCTGGTGATAGCGAAACTGCTAGTAACATTCCTCTGAACGTCTGGACCTGGGAAGATGCATTTAAGAAAATTTGTTTGATCCAGGAAATGATTTCATTGAATTGTATTTTATATTTTAAAGATTAAGTCTGTCTAGGTCATTCCATCGTTATTTAGGTTATTCCAGGTGATATCATCCAGATTAGGTTTTTTTAGGTTTTTACAAATTTGCATGAATGATACAAGACCCGAATCATATAAAAAACGATCATTATGATGTTTAGAAGAATGGAAAAAAAGTGAAAACCAAAGAATCCGGTCCCTAGTGATTAGTAACAATAGCTAAGACAATACTTTCAACAACTCTTCGAAAACATCCATAGTTGTATCGCAGTAGTGTCAAAAACTTTGCCGAAATGAAGCCACTGAGAAGCTGCTACACTTGAAGCATCAGAAGTTTTAATGACTACAACTTAATTTAAAGCATTGCTCTAAAGCTCAAATAGTGCTTAGGAGCTAAATCTGGGCTGAAGTATCTCTTATGGTGGTTTAAATACTTTTCAGCACCATTTGTTAGCCATATTAGAGTTTGATACTCGTTTCATTTTGTGTGATTTTAATTGGAGTTTAGTAGGAACTCTATCTCGGATATTTTCCTCAAATAGTGCTTAGGAGCTAAGTCTGGGCTGAAGTATCTCTTATGGTGGTTTAAATACTTTTCAGCACCATTTGTTAGCCATATTAGAGTTTCATACTCGTTTCATTTTGTGTGATTTTAATTGGAGTTTAGTAGGAACTCTATCTCGGATATTTAACTCAAATAGTAAAGTATCGTTATTTCAGTTAGCCATTAACAAATTTTACTTCATTTCCTTCAAATGATCTTGGTTTATTTTTTTTTTAAATATTATTTTACTGCGCATCATCATCGAGGTCTTTCACGCAGCACAGTGATGATGCGCGATTTCACACAGCCAAACAACATTTGGTGTTTCAAAAAATGTTACAGCCTCCAAATCTTAACCGATTTCAATGATTTGTTTTTTAATTGAAAGCTAATAAAATTTTAAACAACTTCGTCTAGCCAGAGTTTGGTTTTTTGTTTTCCCTGATTATTAAGTTACGAACTTTTACAATTGAACATAACATAATATTTTATTTTCATCTAACTTAATATCAGCACTGATATCGTTGAAATGAAACATTCAAATCCTGATTAGACTTGGAAAAAATCAGACTGACACATCTTCAAAACGTTAATTTATCTTAATTCATCAATAAGATAATTGAAATAATATGATTTGAGAATAGATTGTGATTTTTTCCAAGTTTAATCAGGATTTGAATGTTTTAATTTTAACGATTTCAGTACTGATATTAAGTTAGATGAAAAATAAAATACTTTATGTACATACCAAATTTTATTTCATCTTGTTAATGTATTTTATATAATACTTTTCTTGCTTATACTAGTTTTGAATTTCATGTTTAATTTTTTTTTTGTATTCTTTACTTTGTAGACATCGTTTTATGTATTTCTTAATAGAAGGTGAAAAGTTTCGAAACTTCTCGAGCTAAGGAAAAAAAAATGATAGGGAATTATTTACAGAGCTGTCGACAAGTTATGGAAACTTTGAAACATTTTTTAAGCTTATAATCACTTTTGAAGTTTTATCCCGGGAAGAGTTTGGAAGCGGGCATTCTCTCCTGAAATATGGAAAACCAAACGAGTTTAGGACGTCAGGATTAAGCAGAAGGATGAAGCAAAGTTTTGCTTTAAGTTCAGCATCAGGTTTGTCCAATAGAAAGATTAGTAGCTTCTGGATGTGGAGATATCTGAACAACGTTTTTGGCATTCTGGTTATGGCCGTATTAATTTGTTGATAACCTGCGTTTCGCTGGACATTCCTCAGGTTTTAAGGGAAAATGGGACGAAAAGAGGCTTCTTTTTCTTCTTAATTTTGTGTGATTTTAATTGGAGTTTAGTAGGAACTCTATCTCGGATATTTTACTCAAATAGTAAAGTATCGTTATTTCAGTTAGCCATTAACAAGATTTTTTCTTCTAGTGCTACCGTTCGAGGGTTGGATTTGGGGTCCTAGATCGTCCCTAGGCTCACCCAGCCTTTAATTAATAATGGGTACCTTGGTTGCTAATGACTCTAACAGTCGAAGCAGCCAAGGGGAAAATCAGGCGGCAGGAGCATAGTGTTGACCACACTATCTCCCTAGTGTGCCGTACGGTCAAGAATCAGATACCTCTACAGTATCTGCCCCTCTGGGCCCTTTTGGCCTGTTACGGGACTGATTGTTTTTTTTTTTTGATATCTTTTAAGAATCGGCCATTCACTGCTGACACACTTACACCTCATGACGAGACAGGAAAGACCGAAATGTGAACATTGTGACTTAACACTGACCATAAAACACCTACTGACAGAATGTATACTTACTGGCAAAACTATGACCTACAGTACAATATGACAGAGCTACTAGGTGATAGGAGCCAATATATAGGACAAATATCTAACTAACTGAATAAGACCAACGTACTTGGTACAAATTGTAACATGACCTCTATGACTAAATTGTAACATGACCTCTATGACTAAATTGTAACATGACCTCTATGACTAAATTGTAACATGACCTCTATGACTGAATTTAACAATTAGTACGTAACATCAAAATTGAAAAATTAGTTAGAAAAATGTTCGTTGACATAAAGAGAAGATGTTAAATATTCCATTAAAATAAAAATTACACTTACATTTCCTACCAACTTACGACCAACACACTATTAAATAGTAAAAAGTCTGATATTGAGACGATGATTTTTTCTGGTGGAAATTGTAGTGCAAGGATGCATGTTGTCCCCTATCTTGTTTATTCTCGTTATAGAATTCAAGTGGAAGCTTTTGCATAGTGCTGTGTAAATTTGAATTAAAATGTAATTCAAATTATATTTGAATTATGAATTACATTTTGTAATTGTAATTGGAAAGTATAATTAACTTTATTGCAATTAAATATAACTCAAGTATTTGAATTATGAATTACATTTTGTAATTGTAATAGGAAAGTCTGATTAACTTTATTGCAATTAAATATAACTCAAGTATTTGAATTATGAATTACATTTTGTAATTGTAATTGGAAAGTATAATTAACTTTATTGCAATTAAATATAACTCAAGTATTTGAATTATGAATTACATTTTGTAATTGCAATTGGAAAGTATAATTAACTTTATTGCAATTAAATATAACTCAAGTATTTGAATTATGAATTACATTTTGTAATTGTAATTGGAAAGTATAATTAACTTTATTGCAATTAAATATAACTCAAGTATTTGAATTATGAATTACATTTTGTAATTGTAATTGGAAAGTATAATTAACTTTATTGCAATTAAATATAACTCAAGTATTTGAATTATGAATTATATTTTGTAATTGTAATTGGAAAGTATAATTAACTTTATTGCAATTAAATATAACTCAAGTATTTGAATTATGAATTACATTTTGTAATTGTAATTGGAAAGTATAATTAACTTTATTGCAATTAAATATAACTCAAGTATTTGAATTATGAATTACATTTTGTAATTGTAATTGGAAAGTATAATTAACTTTATTGCAATTAAATATAACTCAAGTATTTGAATTATGAATTACATTTTGTAATTGTAATTGGAAAGTATAATTAACTTTATTGCAATTAAATATAACTCAAGTATTTGAATTATGAAATACATTTTGTAATTGTAATTGGAAAGTATAATTAACTTTATTGCAATTAAATATAACTCAAGTATTTGAATTATGAATTATATTTTTGTAATTGTAATTGGAAAGTATAATTAACTTTATTGCAATTAAATAAAACACAAGTATTTGAATTATGAATTACATTTTGTAATTGTAATTGGAAAGTATAATTAACTTTATTGCAATTAAATATAACTCAGGTATTTTAATTACATAGTTATTTGAATTATGAATTATATTTTTTGTATTGTAATTGGAAATATTGAACATATCAATTAAAGGTGCTAATGACACTAACAGTCGGAATAAAATCAATGTATATTGCAGTAATATGAACATTTCAAGTAATTGTTGCAATTATATTTCAATTACAATTCTTGGTAAAATTGGTATCTTATTACTGACTATCATAATTGGTGATAAGTACACTTATATTTGAATTACAATCGTAATTCAATTACAATTCTTGGTAATTTATATTATTAATGCTTCAATTACATAACAGGATTATAATGTAATTATAATTCACGTTTTAATTGAATTATTATTCTTGATGTAATTCTAATTCATGAACTACAAATACTATGTAATTCTTAATTAATAATTGTTAATTTAATTATTTAATTGACTGACGTCATGAAGATTTAGAGCTCGCGGAAGATGTCTGCTTGCAAACCCAGGGCTATCTTCATATGAAGTTGAAGATATTTCCGATAACCGCATTTCTTCTCTTCGTGGAGAGGGAGGAAACCCGCTTATAACGTTGACTGGACGACGCACCCGTATTTGATGACTAGAGAAGTTCAGGGTCCAAAGCAAGCTTTGATTTTGAAAATAACTAAGAGCAACGTCTGGTGTTCTTTCTATCTTCCTATTTGAAATGTTGATAAACTATTTATAACCTCCATAACATCGGAATTCTATCCATAACAGCGAGTTGTATTGTCTAGAGATTTGATATCTTCTTGAGCGAGCGGAAACGCATAGCACGTCTACCCAAAAGTCGTCCTAGACTTTCTTCTTAATATGCAGGTTTATTAATACACTGTTTACGCCAACTTTTCTAACTTTCATAAGAGTGAACTCTAGTGCTTCATAACTTCTTTCCTAGTTGAGAGCGAGTTTTTTTCTCAACGGATTCGTGTTCAGTGCATCAAAATACGATACAGTGCAAAATTTCAAAATAATCGGAGCCTAGAACCCTCGTCTTCACATTTACCAAATACTGCTCTGATATTGCTTTTCCATTTTATTAATAGTTCTCATCCCAAAACAAATTTTTGTAGACCGTTTTCCCTCCTTGTAGAAGTTTAGCAGTTTTTAGTAAAAGAATATTTTATACCACTTTTATTATTCTTAAAAAATTTGTTTAGCCAAGGAAGTCCCATGTATATATGTAGCTTTGTTTGCTAAAATTTACCATGAACTTGGTGCATTTAGGTTGTGAAGACGTTTGTAATGGAACTCAAATATCCTTAGTTTATTTGGAGTAGGGGGGGGGACGAGGTTAGCTCAGTGGTAGAGCACTGGACTAATAAGTTGGAGGACCTGAGTTCAAATCCCGAGCATAGTACTAAAGATTTTTTCTTCTAGTGTCTTCGTTCAAGGGTTGAATTCGGCCTCCCTGGCCGTCCCTAGGCCAACCCAGCCTTTAATTAATTTAATTAATAATGGGTACCTTGGGTGCTAATGACTCTAGCAGTCGAAGCAGCCAAGGGGAAAATCAGGCGGACGGAGCATAGTACTGACCACAATATCTCCCTAGTGTGCCGTATAGTCATGAATCAGATACCTCAATAGTATCTGCCCCTCAGGGCCCTCGTGGCCTGTTACGGGACTGATTTTTTTTTTTTTTTTTCATTTGGAGTAGGAAAAATAATCAGTACTTAACTATGGTATCCGCTTAGTTTTACCCAAAAGAAAATGGATTTGAGACGCTATCCTATAAAGTTCATCACCGTACTCGTGCAAAGCCTAATAAAATGAAACTGTCGTAATCGGATGACCTCATGGCGCAATCAGGAAGTGCTGACTGGAAAATATCAGGTTTCAGAACCAATGGATGTTTCAGTGCTTTAAATTCATTTATATTTCAAATAGCATAATTGCTGAGATAATATCGTCGACACAAATCGATGGCCTAGAATGAAAACCTCGTATTTCAAAAATAAAATTAATTAACTTTTATACCTAAATACATGGATATTATGGTTATTGAGAAGCCCGCAAGGTTTTCTTCTTCGTCGATATAGTCCAGGACGAGTAAGATAGAGTTTCTTTGACTCTCAAGGATTGTCAAATAGAATCTTATCCATCTAATAACGAATAAAAGTTATTAACGTTTTTTTTTTTAGATACGAGGTTTTCATTCTAGGCCATCGAAATGCAAAGTATCGAATGTGAAAAAACGCATTTTTCATGTTCTATCTACAGTAGAACCTCTTATATCCGACCATGACGGGACCAGGCGATGCACAGTGGCCAAAAATATCCAAAAAGCGCCCAAAACGTGATTTCTCCGAACATTTTGGTCTTAAATATATGTTAAAGTCCTCCTGAGAGTGTCATTTCTTGAGTTTCAAGCCCCCACTGTTGATTGCAGGACGGTGGTTAATCATGGAAGTACAAGAAACGAAGAAAATTCCCAAATCCTCATGTACCAAAATCGTTCCTGCAACTCAAAAAAAATTTTTTTTATTTTTAAAATCGTCGACGTGGACGGGGATACCTAAAAAGTAAAAAAAATACACGTATCAAATTTCGTTTTGTCTTATACTTTTTGCGTCTCTCTAATTTTGGGCTTACATTTTCAGTGGACATATATAAAAAGAGCCCAGACCGAAATTGCCTGCATAAGTTTGCCTATTTCGGTGCTAGACGTGAACGAACTCGGTAAGACAGACGCGCGTTATCTCTATGTAAACATTCGAAGCAAATCGAAGATGGATTTTTTTTGCAGTACTCAAGTCAGTGTTGATTGCAAAAAATGTCTGAAGTGATCCGAGTGAAAAATCGTGTCCTAGTTGAAATATTTAATTTCTGGTTTCTAAATCAACAATATCACATGTTATTGAGTTTTGAGCGCATTTGGGCGGTTTTTGACCATCGCGATGGTCGGATATCGGGAGAAACACAAAAACACCTTTCAAAGTTATAAAAATAGCTATAATGTACAGTGTATACTGTAATACAACTTTATTGTAATAGTGAAACTGTTGCATACTGTAATACAACTTTATTGTAATGGTGAAACTGTTGCATACTGTAATACAACTTTATTGTAATAGTGAAACTGTTGCATACTGTAATACAACTTTATTGTAATAGTGAAACTGTTGCATACTGTAATACAACTTTATTGTAATGGTGAAACTGTTGCATACTGTAATACAACTTTATTATTAATAGTGAAACTGTTGCATACTGTAATACAACTTTATTGTAATGGTGAAACTGTTGCATACTGTAATACAACTTTATTATTAATAGTGAAACTGTTGCATACTGTAATACAACTTTATTGTAATAGTGAAACTGTTGCATACTGTAATACAACTTTATTGTAATGGTGAAACTGTTGCATACTGTAATACAACTTTATTGTAATAGTGAAACTGTTGCATACTGTAATACAACTTTATTGTAATGGTGAAACTGTTGCATACTGTAATACAACTTTATTATTAATAGTGAAACTGTTGCATACTGTAATACAACTTTATTGTAATGGTGAAACTGTTGCATACTGTAATACAAATTTATTATTAATAGTGAAACTGTTGCATACTGTAATACAACTTTATTGTAATAGTGAAACTGTTGCATACTGTAATACAACTTTATTGTAATGGTGAAACTGTTGCATACTGTAATACAACTTTATTGTAATAGTGAAACTGTTGCATACTGTAATACAACTTTATTATTAATAGTGAAACTGTTGCATACTGTAATACAACTTTATTGTAATGGTTAAACTGTTGCATACTGTAATACAACTTTATTGTAATGGTGAAACTGTTGCATACTGTAATACAACTTTATTATTAATAGTGAAACTGTTGCATACTGTAATACAACTTTATTGTAATGGTGAAACTGTTGCATACTGTAATACAACTTTATTGTAATGGTGAAACTGTTGCATACTGTAATACAACTTTATTATTAATAGTGAAACTGTTGCATACTGTAATACAACTTTATTGTAATGGTGAAACTGTTGCATACTGTAATACAACTTTATTGCAATATTGAAACTGTTGCATACTGTAATACAACTTTATTGTAATAGTGAAACTGTTGCATACTGTAATACAACTTTATTACAATAGTGAAACTGTTGCATACTGTAATACAACTTTATTGTAATAGTGAAACTGTTGCATACTGTAATACAACTTTATTACAATAGTGAAACTGTTGCATACTGTAATACAACTTTATTGCAATAGTGAAACTGTTGCATACTGTAATACAACTTTATTGCAATAGTGAAACTGTTGCATACTGTAATACAACTTTATTGCAATAGTGAAACTGTTGCATACTGTAATACAACTTTATTGCAATAGTGAAACTGTTGCATACTGTAATACAACTTTATTGTAATAGTGAAACTTTTGCATACTGTAATACAACTTTATTGTAATGGTGAAACTGTTGCATACTGTAATACAACTTTATTGTAATGGTGAAACTGTTGCATACTGTAATACAACTTTATTATTAATAGTGAAACTGTTGCATACAGTAATACAACTTTATTGTAATGGTGAAACTGTTGCATACTGTAATACAACTTTATTGT
Organism: Gonocerus acuteangulatus; assembly: GCA_946811695.1. Lineage (NCBI taxonomy): Eukaryota > Metazoa > Arthropoda > Insecta > Hemiptera > Coreidae > Gonocerus > Gonocerus acuteangulatus. The sequence continues at coordinate 5,535,995 of OX328128.1, read as the reverse complement.
AATGGTGAAACTGTTGCATACTGTAATACAACTTTATTGTAATGGTGAAACTGTTGCATACTGTAATACAACTTTATTGTAATAGTGAAACTGTTGCATACTGTAATACAACTTTATTATTAATAGTGAAACTGTTGCATACTGTAATACAACTTTATTGTAATGGTGAAACTGTTGCATACTGTAATACAACTTTATTGTAATGGTGAAACTGTTGCATACTGTAATATAACTTTATTGTAATAGTGAAACTGTTGCATACTGTAATACAACTTTATTATTAATAGTGAAACTGTTGCATACTGTAATACAACTTTATTGTAATAGTGAAACTGTTGCATACTGTAATACAACTTTATTATTAATAGTGAAACTGTTGCATACTGTAATACAACTTTATTGTAATTGTGAAACTGTTGCATACTGTAATACAACTTTATTGTAATGGTGAAACTGTTGCATACTGTAATACAACTTTATTGTAATAGCGAAACTGTTGCATACTGTAATACAACTTTATTATTAATAGTGAAACTGTTGCATACTGTAATACAACTTTATTGTAATGGTGAAACTGTTGCATACTGTAATACAACTTTATTATTAATAGTGAAACTGTTGCATACTGTAATACAACTTTATTATTAATAGTGAAACTGTTGCATACTGTAATACAACTTTATTGTAATGGTGAAACTGTTGCATACTGTAATACAACTTTATTATTAATAGTGAAACTGTTGCATACAGTAATACAACTTTATTGTAATGGTGAAACTGTTGCATACTGTAATGCAACTTTATTGTAATGGTGAAACTGTTGCATACTGTAATACAACTTTATTGTAATGGTGAAACTGTTGCATACTGTAATACAACTTTATTGTAATAGTGAAACTGTTGCATACTGTAATACAACTTTATTATTAATAGTGAAACTGTTGCATACTGTAATACAACTTTATTGGAATGGTGAAACTGTTGCATACTGTAATACAAATTTATTGTAATGGTGAAACTGTTGCATACTGTAATACAACTTTATTGTAATAGTGAAACTGTTGCATACTGTAATACAACTTTATTATTAATAGTGAAACTGTTGCATACTGTAATACAACTTTATTATTAATAGTGAAACTGTTGCATACTGTAATACAACTTTATTGTAATTGTGAAACTGTTGCATACTGTAATACAACTTTATTGTAATGGTGAAACTGTTGCATACTGTAATACAACTTTATTGTAATAGTGAAACTGTTGCATACTGTAATACAACTTTATTATTAATAGTGAAACTGTTGCATACTGTAATACAACTTTATTGTAATGGTGAAACTGTTGCATACTGTAATACAACTTTATTGTAATAGTGAAACTGTTGCATACTGTAATACAACTTTATTATTAATAGTGAAACTGTTGCATACTGTAATACAACTTTATTATTAATAGTGAAACTGTTGCATACTGTAATACAACTTTATTATTAATAGTGAAACTGTTGCATACAGTAATACAACTTTATTGTAATGGTGAAACTGTTGCATACTGTAATACAACTTTATTATTAATAGTGAAACTGTTGCATACTGTAATACAACTTTATTGTAATGGTGAAACTGTTGCATACTGTAATACAACTTTATTGTAATGGTGAAACTGTTGCATACTGTAATACAACTTTATTGTAATGGTGAAACTGTTGCATACTGTAATACAACTTTATTGTAATGGTGAAACTGTTGCATACTGTAATACAACTTTATTGTAATGGTGAAACTGTTGCATACTGTAATACAACTTTATTATTAATAGTGAAACTGTTGCATACAGTAATACAACTTTATTGTAATGGTGAAACTGTTGCATACTGTAATACAACTTTATTATTAATAGTGAAACTGTTGCATACTGTAATACAACTTTATTGTAATAGTGAAACTGTTGCATACTGTAATACAACTTTATTGTAATGGTGAGACTGTTGCATACTGTAATACAACTTTATTGTAATGGTGAAACTGTTGCATACTGTAATACAACTTTATTGTAATGGTGAAACTGTTGCATACTGTAATACAACTTTATTATTAATAGTGAAACTGTTGCATACAGTAATACAACTTTATTGTAATGGTGAAACTGTTGCATACTGTAATACAACTTTATTATTAATAGTGAAACTGTTGCATACTGTAATACAACTTTATTGCAATAGTGAAACTGTTGCATACTGTAATACAACTTTATTGCAATAGTGAAACTGTTGCATACTGTAATACAACTTTATTGCAATATTGAAACTGTTGCATACTGTAATACAACTTTATTGTAATAGTGAAACTGTTGCATACTGTAATACAACTTTATTACAATAGTGAAACTGTTGCATACTGTAATACAACTTTATTGCAATAGTGAAACTGTTGCATACTGTAATACAACTTTATTGCAATAGTGAAACTGTTGCATACTGTAATACAACTTTATTGCAATAGTGAAACTGTTGCATACTGTAATACAACTTTATTGCAATAGTGAAACTGTTGCATACTGTAATACAACTTTATTGTAATAGTGAAACTGTTGCATACTGTAATACAACTTTATTGTAATAGTGAAACTGTTGCATACTGTAATACAACTTTATTGCAATAGTGAAACTGTTGCATACTGTAATACAACTTTATTGTAATAGTGAAACTGTTGCATACTGTAATACAACTTTATTGTAATAGTGAAACTGTTGCATACTGTAATACAACTTTATTGTAATCGTGAAACTGTTGTTATATACATTTCAAACATTTACACTTTGGAAAAGGTGAACAACATTTAAGCAAACTTTATTTGAAGAATTCAGTTATGGATTTTTGTTTTAATTTTGTTAATCTTGACTTTGCGGAAATGTTTCTCCACTTTTTTGCCAACAATACATCCATTGGGGTTGCATTTGTATGTTGCTCCATATATTCCAGCCCTACGTCGAAGGCGTCCTTAGCAGCAGAATACATCCATTGGGATTGCATTTGTATGTTGCTCCATATATTCCAGCCCTACGTCGAAGGCGTCCTTAGCAGCAGAATGACTCACTACATCGTCACTGGTGGTTCCGTCTTCATCCGAGTCGATTTCTTCTCAACTGTTGCTGTGAATTAAAGATGGTCGGATATCGGAAGGAGTCGGTTGTGGGAAGGTCGGATCTGAGAGGTTCTACTGTTTAGTGATTTCTGTAAGAGACTAATGTACGGAAAACTCTGGAATGTAAGTTTACTCATCGAAAGGGAAAGTATTTCACTGTGAAAAGGTAGAATCTGCTGACTATTTGACTGTCCAAAAGGAAAGTAAGGAATAAAAGTTTTTTCATTCCGTAAAGTGGTGATTTTCACATTCGATACTTTGCATTTGTATCGACGATTTGTTTATCTTCGAAAATGATTCTTCTATGGAATTGTTAGTGGTCGAATTCGTTTCAGCACAAAAAAAAAAAAAAACTTCAAAAATGGTACCAAAATAAAATGATTCGATACAGGCCCCCCGCCTAAAATTAGGCGTTTGGCACCACTCTGCGCCGCCAAGGTGGTAACGTACTGGAAAATATTTTTATCAACGAGTGATAAATGAGTTATCCGAGGAAAAATTAAATATTCATAAACAAAATCCCTAGAGAAAGGTGTTCATTACATTTGAGCCGGATTTGCATTTTAAATTCTACTTTAATCCATAATCTTTCCAAGTATCTGTAATGGATTCGCGAGAATTCAAGTATTTGGAAGTCAAATTTGTTCTTCCTCTTCAATTTTTATGGAATATTTTCCCTTTAATTATTTAAATTTATTTTTTTTCAAGGTTTTAAAATGATAATCCTATTTATTTTCCTGAGCACGGAGTTTCTTCGGATTTCCTTATTAACTGACATAATTAGGGATGGTTTTATTCCGACATTTAGTTCCCTACTTTAGCTTCATTGAATTGTCTACCGACAATTGTAAACCGTTTCTATTCAACGTTTATATTGTACAAACTTCATTACTAAATAGCGCAATTAGTTATTCTTTCCACACTGAATGTCATTACGGTCCGTCCTTCGCTTAATGGCATGATTCACTAATTCATCATTTGTTAGTTACTTATTCACTTTCTGTATGTCGTTACGGTCCGTCATCCGTTGAACATCCCTGATTTACTAATTCATCAGTTGGTAGTTACTTATCTTTCTTCATGTCGTTACGGTCTGACCTTCGATAAACACCACTGATTAACTGATTCATTAGTTGCTAGTCACTTATTCACTTTCTGTACGTCATTCCGGTCCGTCTTTCGCTATACAGCACTGATCGACTAATCCATTTGATGCTAGTCACTTATTATCTTTTCTGAATGTCCTTACGGTCCGTCCTTCGATAAACAGCACTGATTGACTAATTCAATAGATGCTAGTCACTTATTCACTTTCTGTATGTCGTTACGGTCCGTACTTCGATAAACAGCACTGATTGACTAACTCATTAGTTGCTAGCCTCTTAGTCACTTTCCCTATGTCGTTACGGTCCGTACTTCGATAAACAGCACTGATTCACCAATTCATTAGATGCTAGTCACTTACTCACTTCCTGTATTTCGTTACGGTCCGGCCTTTGATAAACAGCACTGATTTACTAATTCATTAGATACTAGTCACGTTTTCACTTGTTACGGTACGTTCTTCACTTAATAGTACTGTTTTACTAATTCATTAGATGCTTGTCACTTATTCACTTTCATTCAGTAATTTATCAGTTGCTAGTCACTAAGTAATCTAAGCTAGTAAATTAGTTTTTAGTTGAAAATTGGGGAAGGGGAAAACAAGTCTTCAAAATTCTCTTCCGGTATGTCTTTACGGTCCGTCCTTATCTCATTCGCACTGAATAACAAAGTTATTAGTTGCTAGTCACTTAATTACTTTCTAAATATCGTTACGGTCGGTCCTTATCCCATTAGCATTGGATTTATTAATTCATTAGTTGCTAAACACTTAATCACTTTGTGAATGTCTTTACGGTCCGTACTTATCTCATTAACACTGATATACTAATTCATTACATGCTGGTCACTTATGCCCTTTATGAACGTCTTTACGGTCCGTCCTTATCTCATTAACACTGATTTACTAATTCATTACATGCTGGTCACTTATGCACTCTCTGAACGTCTTTACCGTCCGTCCGTCGCTTACCATCACCGATTCACTAATTCATTAGATGCAAGTCACTTATTATCTTACTGAATCTCGTTCTTCGCTCAGTTGCACTAATTCATTAGATGCAAGTCACTGACTGAATGTCGTTACGGTCCGTCCTTCGCTGTTTAGCACTGATTCACTAATTCATTAGATTCTAGTCACTTATTATCTTACTGAATCTCGTTCTTCGCTCAGTTGCACTAATTCATTAGATGCAAGCAACTGACTCAATGGCGTTACGGTCCGTCCTTTTGTAGATTACTACTGCCTATTCTGCCTCTAGAAAAAAACTCGGGGGTTTTGCTCCCATCTGCCACCTACTGGGCTGGATGGAAGCGGAAAAAAGGAAGAGAGAAGGTTTCTTTCTTAGTTTTCTTTACCCAAGTGGAATGACCTATCATTCTTTCTTATAGATTTATTTTCTTTTACCGATAGAAAGATAGAAAAAAGTGTTCCAGGTTGATATAATAGCACAGCTACACAGTAAACCCACTTTGTGCTTAATGATCCACCTACAAGGATGTGGTATTTCTTGGTGTTAATCCTTTTCTGTACCTTGTCAGGGGATAAGTACCTAACAAGTCCGATTAACAGGAACTGCGTCATCTTAGTGGGTTTGCATAAAATGGACTGAATAATTTAGATTGCTCAGAATAGAAACTCTTAATATTTTGTCATAAATGAAACAACACCAAAACTTTAAGCACCATTTTCTACAACTAAACTTCTATCAAATTTACAGTTAATTCTGGTTTGAAATATCCAGTCATCACAAAACTAATTTTGGTTTTTAATATTATCTCTGTTTATGTTTATATTACTAATCCCTCCTTCTCAATTTATTTCTATTTATTACAGCACTAGCTGACTACCCGTGCTTCACCACGGCCGATAAGTATTTTTTATATTTAGTTAAATAAGATATGATCAAAATTAACGCTACTACATAATTTTGTACAGCTTATTATTTCACGGACTTTAGAGTTACCCAGGAAACACCATGTGGAGATAACCGTGCTTGTTTCCGTTGGAGAGTAAAAAAAAAATAAAAAATACAACAACCGCTTAAAAAGTTAGGTAAACAGAGACAAAAACGTTGAAAAGTTTAAAACTAACAAATTTGAAGTTTTAAGCACTTATCTCTTCGATTGACATCGCCCCACTGAACATTGCAACAGAATCTTGTTGTATTGTAGAGAATTTAGTAACCTTTCGAATAGCCGCCTTCCACTTACTTCGAGTTCCCAACCGTTTTCGAGATATTTTAGAAAATATACTGAGATCCAAAAACTTTGTATCACCATTCATACAATTTTTCCCATATACTTCGTTTCTGAATATCCAATTAGGGTATTCCGATTACGTTTCTGAAAATTAGTTTTGAAAAGTATTTCTATCAATTTTTCTGGTAAATGGCTACAGAACTCGCTTAAAAAATGGTTTCATTCGTTTTCCTACGTTAAGGAATCTTTCGCACAAATTACGCTCCAAAAACCATGTTCCAGTAAACGGATTCAACTGGTTAATGAACTTGACCTTTTAAATGAGAAGAAAGATTTTTGTACCAAATGTTATCAAAATCGAACCATTTTTGAGCCGATGAGGAACTTTTTAATAATTCAAACCCCCCTAAAAGTACTTAAACTTTTGAATATCAAAAAAACCTTTCTTAGAGAGTGTTTACACTCAAAACTTATTGTCCGTGCAAAATTTAAAATTTTTGTGTCAAGTGGTTCGGGATATTATTACCTCGGATGGGCCATCACCAGATAAGTGTAATAAGATAGACCAACTCTAAGAGGGACAAAATCACATTTTATTTCTAGTAATTCAAGGCCTGCCATTATAGTGGAAATTAACCTCAATTAAAAATAATACTATGAAATAGATAATGTACGGTAACAGCTGTTCTTTATCAGCAACGAATGCTGCCTTGGCTTGCTTGCTCTAACCAACTAAAACTTTAAACCGTTCTAAAAATACTTAAAAATTCGAATATCAAAAAATCCTTTCTTAGCGAGCGCCTACGTTATATAGGGAGTGGCCATGCAAAATATCAAAATTGTCTGTCGAGGGGTTTGGGCTGGGCGTTGATAGATGAGTGAGTGAGTGAGTCAGCGAGTGGTATTTGACAAATATATAGTAGATTAAATACACTTGTATTTATCATGTTTTGTTGGTAAAAACTATTTATTATGTGCTGAAATTTCATTTGAAATGGATCTCCCAAGACACCACTTACGCCATGTTATGCTTTGGGAATTCGTTAAAGGAGAAAATGCTGCTCCAACTTATGGAAAACTTTTAGAAATTGAGGAAAAACGTCTATCAATTATCAATAAACGCAGAATATTATTCCAACATGACTTTGCAAGGCCACAGGCTAGGAAACAAACATTGCAAAAATTAAAGGACTTTGGATCGGATATTATTTCCCATCCACCATATTCCCTACATATGGCGCCTTATCACCTTTCAGATTATCACCTTTCGGAATTTCACCTTTCGGATTTTCACATTTCGGATTGTCACCTTTCGGATTATCACCTTTCGGATTGTCACCTTTCGGATTATCACCTTTCGGATTGTCACCTTTCGGAATTTCACCTTTCGGATTATCACCTTTCGGATTGTCGCCTTTCGGATTGTCACCTTTCGGATTGTCACCTTTCGGATTGTCACCTTTCGGATTATCGCCTTTCGGATTGTCGCCTTTCGGATTGTCACCTTTCGGATTGTCACCTTTAGGATTGTCACCATTCGGATTGTCACCTTTCGGATTTTCACCTTTCGGATTGTCACCTTTTCTGCGGACTCGAAAACTCATTAAACGGCAAGAACATGAATTCAGCCGATAAAGTGAAAAACGAGGTTTTAGCTTTCTGTAATTCAAAATCGTATGATTCTTTCAGAAAAGGCATTCAAAATTAGGTTTGAAGACGGCAAACAAAGGCAACAAGATGTTAAATACATTATAGATTGGACGTGTTTCATTGATTTTAATCTATACCTTGTAGCACGCCATTACAAACCTACATTACTTATAGGGTGACCTGGGGTCTCTGCGAAGATTGATTATCATATTCGAACATAATACTCATATATATATATATATATATATATATATATATATATATATATATATATATATATATAAATAACTAAATTTTGACGGGGGCGATTTACATCCTCAATAGTTACGGAAGTTCGAAGAAAAAATGTATCAGAAGGCGTCAACGATTTCCTCTTGAATCACAGATAAATGATATCCTGGTTGGAGAAGCCTTACTCCTATGGAGGCCGTACATATGCAAACCACATAGCATTTCACAATATGGACATTCCTTTGATATCATTCATACAATAAAAATAATAAAAAAGTTAGTACAAGTCCATTCTTTTATGAATTTCCTATTACCGGCTTACTCATAAAATAAAAATATGTATTTTATGTAAATATGTAACCTCATTTTTCCGAGACTCGGCTTAAGAAGGACCATTGCATGTGCTTCTTGCTATATTCCTCAAAATACTTAGGTAACCATGGTGGAATGTATGATTCATTCCACCATGGTTACCTAAGTTGTCCTCAAGGTCTTCCTCCCTCCCCCCTAGGCATTCTCTAGTGCTGAAGAAGGCTGCCAATGTGCAGCCGAAACGTCCAAATACAGATTTCTTCCTGAAAGTCTGACGTTTTTCTCCTAGCCGAATCCCAACTATACCTTGTCTTCGTATCTCTGCAACGGCTAACTATCTCCATAATCACAAAGTTTATTATGAGTAAACACTGTCTCTTAAGCCGCCTGGGAGGATTGTCTGGATGGGATTGGAAAGATAAGGATAGACCTTCAGGGTTAGAATAGTGGGACAATTTTTAGAGCAACATTTGAAAACGGGTTTTAGCAAGGTCAAGGACAAATGGGATGTTAAGGTCATTCTGAAGGGTTTTCTTGGATTCTGAGAAAGATGAGAACTTCGGACTGGAATGCCTGCATTCTGTTTATGTAGGATGGTTTTGCAGATCCTTACAGGTTCAAGACCGTTTGCGTAAAATGAGCTTCGTATTCAAAAGTCCGACTCACAGGAACTGCGTCATCTTAGCGCGGTTCCGTTCATATCCCTTGTGTCATTAGTAAAGGAATAGAAGCAATTATTGGTAGGGTTTAACCCTTCGTTAAAAAAGTAAAATAAAAACTCAAAGAGAAGATTTTTGGCGCAAATTTCATCAAAATCCGATAATTTTTGAGCTTGTGAGAGAGCGAACAGACAAATATATATATATATATATATATATATATATATATATATATATATAAAATATATTATAATATATATATAAATTTGGACCAGAGTTATTTTCAAGATCCATGGGTTGAACGTAAATGTTTCTAGTCAGCACTTCCGGATTGCGCCATACACTATCGTATATAGAAAATAATTTCTTGGGGGGGGGGGGGCTGAGAGCACCTAGGTATTTGGGGTGTAGGGAAAATTTTAAATATTTTAGTACAAAATGGTGGGTTTTAAGGTCCAGGGGACACCTATTAGACCAGGGTAACTGTAGAAGATATTTTTCGTTGTTATTGACTTTTTTTGACATGAAATGTTCTCTCCAAAACAAAATTTCGGAGGGGGGTGGGGGGGGGGGGCTGCAGCCCCCCTTATATACGCCCATGCTTATATACGCTAAAATTGTATTTATTAAATATTGGAAAATCCACATAAAACTCAGCTATAATATTTGAATCTGATTACAAAACATGAATATAATCCACAAAACAATATTGCATAATCTTGTAGAGGTTATTGTAGCTTTCACAATGAAATCCGGTGGATGCATTCGGGCCGAGAGGACTTAACGGATCGGCCTTAATTTGCATTTATATCATTGTATAATAAGCATCTAATTATGCACCGGCTGAAATGCATATTGTTCAATGCGTTTAGAATAGGAGAGGAATTCCATAGAATCCAATACCTACATCCTTTCACAGGTTCATGGAAATTAATTGACAGGATATTATGGTAATTTCCCATCGTGATCTTTGATATCGTCTAGGTAAAAGTCCGAATCGCAGGAACTGCGTCATCTTAGCGCGGTTACGTACATCTCGAAGAAATGGAATAGATTAGCATCACAAATCACAGGAAACTGACAGTAGCCAACTTACACAGAAGCGGATAATTCTTAATCTGTATAAGTCAATACAATTATGTACTGAAAACGTACTTACTCTTCGACTACTGCTGAGAAGGCTCTATTCTAAACAACGAAAAATTCGTTGTCATTTTAAGTATCTTGTTTTACTAGCAAATAAAGTTTTAAGCGCTTATATCTCTCATTGACGTTGCCCCATCGAATATTGCTTCAGAGCCTTTTTTGTAGAGAATTTAGTAAGTATCGAATGGTCACCTTCCACTCAGCACGATTTCCCAACCGTTATCGAGATATTTACGAAACAAAAAAAAGTCCGACTTGCAGGAACTGCGTCATCTTAGCGCGGTTCCAGTTTTTTTTTTTTTTTTTTTTTTTTTTTTTTTTTTTTTTTTTTTTTTTTTTTTTTTTTTTTTTTTTTTACGGCACATCTACATCTAGGTCATTAGCGCCGACATCCAGGGTGTAGCGAGGAATTTCACCAGCGAGCCGTGGGATGATAAAATTCCTGCCGGAGGTTGGGAATCGAACCCACCATCTCCCGCTTATGAATCCAAGGCGCTAGCCATTAGACCACGGGAGACCCCGGTTCCTGTTCATATCCCTATTCTCATTTGAAAAGCATAGAATAGAAACAGATAATATTTTCCTCGGCCTTTGTTCAAAGGGTTTTATGGCTGGCTATACCTGGGGTCAGGTCCGCAAGACCCTAGAATCCTCTTCTACCGATACTTCATTTCATACGTTTCAATGAATTGGAAAATATCAAATATTTTCACACATTCCTGTGTTCTTTTACTATAGTAATAATTCTACAGATAAAATCAATTAAAAAACAAAATAAAAAAACCAACAGCATAAAGGCAATTGAAAATATTCAAAAGACGTCAACGAATCTTTTTCTCTTGGCAAGCTATATTTCTAACAATGAATTGTTTTTCTTATTTTGCCTAATCTGTTTTATTGTAAAATACATTATCCAACTATAAGCAATTAAAAAATAACAAGGAATAAAAACAGACAAAAAGAACAGTACCAATAAGCACAATCAATTACTTTAATGTTTTAAGAACTTATTTCTCCGATTGACATCCCCTAATCAAAACTTTCATCAGAACCTTTTTTGTAGAGCATTTAGTAAGCTTTCTAATGGTATTCTTTCGTTTACCACGATTCTCAACCTTTTTCGAGATATTAAGGAAAATATACAAAGTTACTAAAACTTTTTATGTCTGTTAATAAAATATTTTATTCTAACCCTTCCTTAACTCCAAACGTAACCAAAATTTCAACATATTAGTTTTGATGTAAGTAGAACATGCAGAAAATGTTTCAACTGAATCCCATGATTCTAAGTACCCAAACCAAAAACGGTATTCAAAAAATATTTTTCCAATTTTCTCGAAAACGGTTAAAGCTATCGCCTTGAAAATGGTTTCATTCGTTTTCCTAGCCCAGGAATCATATAAAACGAGTACTTAGAAGCTTATGAACTCAAAAACGTAAGCGTTACGATTTTTTTTGCGCGAATTTCGCCCCAAACGCCATCTTCCAGTAGGCGGATTTTGCTGGTTAACGAACTTGACCTTTCAAATTGGACGAAGGATTTTCGTACCAAATTTCATCAAAATCGGACCATTCGCCTTCTAGCTAGAGAGCGAACAGACAAATATATATATATATATATATATATATATATATATATATATATATACAAATTTGAACCACCGTTATTTCGGTCTCTAGGGGTTCTGAAACGCGAAATTTTCTAGTCGGCACTTCCGGATTGTTTCATTGTATCAACCCTATAAGCGGGGTTCCTCCCTATGGGGGAGGGAGGAACCGCGCTAAAATGTATGAAGATCCGAAAACTTTTCATGTCTATTAATAAAATAATTCTTTTAGCATACTTCCTTAACTCCAAATATAACCTAAATTTAAATATGTTAGTTAAAATTAATTTCCAAGATGTAGAAAATATTTCAATGGAATCCTGCGATTCTAAGTACCCACAAAAAAATAATGAGTTAGAAAAACATTGATTCCACTTTTCTCAGAAACGGTTACAGATATCGCCTTAAAAATGGTTTCATTCGTTTTCTTAAGTTAATAAACCTATAAAACAAGTACCTGGAAGCATATAAATTCAAAAACGTAAGCTTTACGATTTTTTTTTGCGTGAATTTCGCCCCAAACACTATCTTCTAGTGGGCGGATTCTGCTGGTTAACGAAGTTGACCTTTCAAATTAGACGACAGATTTTTGTACCAATCGTTAAAATCGGAACATTTTTGAGCTTGCTAGAGCGCGAACAGACAAGCATATATATAAATATATACATATATATATATATATATATATATATATATATATATATATATATATATATATATATATATACAAATTTGGGCCACCTATATTTTCGTGATCTATAGGGTCTGAAACGTGAAAGCTTCTAGTCGGCACTTCCGGATTGCGTCATGAGGTCAACCTCATAAGCGGGTTCTCCCTATGGAGATAAGGAGTAACCGCGCTAAAAAGATAAAGATAAAAATAATTTTATTGTCCAAAGAAATATAAGCAAATAAAATGAATTTTTACAATTAATTAAATACAAGTCTGCCTAGGTCAAATCCAACTAATCCAAGTCTGCCTAGGTCAAATCCAACTAATGAACACATTTGATCCGAAACAATTTCGCATTCAGAATATTTCGGAAAAGGTTTCGTATATGAACAAGTTTTTGTAGTGTCAAAAAACATTCATTGAATCTAAATGGTGCTTCAATGGGGAATAATAAGTCTTAAACGGCGCTAATGGCCAAGAATTGTCGATGCGCCGTAAAAAAAAAAAAAAAAAAGTTATGAAAATTGAGCTTAAACACAAAAGTACATTCATACTACACTCGTTCCTATTGAAAAAAGGGCCGACTCGCAGGAACTGCATCATCTTAGCGCGGTTCCGTTCATGTCCCTAGTGTCATTTGATAAGCTTAGAAAAGAAATAAAGTTATTTTTTTTATATATCTCGTGAAAATTGTCAAAATCCTCTCGAACATCTCGAATAAAAGTGATATTAAGGCGTCAGGGACACCGACAGTAGCTAACTTTTACACAGAAGCGGAAATTACAGAATCTGGCTCTCATTCTAAAGCAAAGCTCTATAAATCAATACAAAATATGCCTAATAAAGCCTTTCTAGAGGTTACAGAAGCATGAGGGGGGGGGGGGGGCTGAGGGGGCTGCAGCCCCTCCCGAAATTTTGAATTGATGATTAAAACTTGTCGTAAAACCCTTAAAAATAAATTAAATAAGATCGCTTAGTTCATAAAACATATTTTATTTTACGTTTAATAGCGTTTTAGTTGCCTAAAACTATTCCAAGCTCTAAATATTTAGTATTCCATACCCTGGAAATGGTCTGAGCCCCCCCCCCCGAAATTTGGCTTTGTATTTGTGTCGGCAGATACCTGGGGTATATTTACAGCTCTTGAGGATTAACTCTTAGCAGGTAAATATCCTGCGGACCTTATGTTTGTACGGGCACTGACCCACTCCCTATTCCCTCATAGTATCTAACCGTTGTGAAGTTTATTTTTTGGATTTAGGACTTAATATACATATGTAGACTAAATCATAGCAAGAAGTCTACCTCCGTCGTCGGTTCTTAACTATTTAGACTCGCTAATGTTACCCAATCTTAGACACATCGTAATTAAAATCCACAGCAAAAACACGACATTTCATCAGAATCCCTTGCTAAAGAAAACATATATAGAATAATATGCCTATCTAGTGGATAAAAATAGAGGAAAAACGCCGTTCGTGGTGGTAGAAAATCTAAAAGGCATTTCGCTCAGAAATCTCCGAAATATTGTTACTAATTTTACGTATCCTGTTTTATAGCCAAATAGATTTATATTCTATAATCAATAAGAAAAAACTACTAACAATAAAAAACTATGGGTAACAGATGAAAATAGGGAATACTTAGAACAATTCAACACCAGTACTGTAATCTAGATATTCATACGGCATCTTCGAATTCTAACAAACAAAATATTGATTCTAATTATACTTATCCTGTTTACTGACAAATACATTTGACTGCTATAAGCAAGTACAAAAATAACGAGAAGTGAAAACTAAAACTGCGGGAAACACAAAAATAGATCCGTTTAAATAAACGAAACTAACTAACTAAGTTTTAAGCACTTATTTCTCCTAATGTGACGACCCCATCAAACATTTCTTCAAAACATTTTTTGTGGAGAATTCAGTAAGCTTTTGAACTGTTATATTTCACTTGCCCCGATTTCCTAACCCTTTTCGAGATATTAAGGAAAATATACGAAGGGGGCCTAATAGATATTCATACGGCATCTGAGAATCCCAAGATTCCGCAAAAATAAAATATCCTTTCTAATTATACGTATCCTGTTTTATTGGCAAATACATTTGACTACTATAAGCAATTGAAAACACTAGGAGTAGGAGCCTCGACAGTTTCAAGACATTTGAAGGAAATCCAAAACTGACATTTCATACGGTACAGCCTGATATATTTTTAACAATGAATTGTTTTTCTTATTTTAATTAATCTGGTTTATTGTCAAATACATTATCCAACTATAAGCAATGAAAAAACAACAAAGAATAAAAACAAACAAAAAGAACCGTTCGAATAAACGAAATCAATTACTTCAAAGTTTAAGCACTTATTTCTCCGATTGACATCGCCTAATCAAAACTTTCATTAGAACCTTTTTAGTAGAGCATTTAGTAAGCTTTCCAATGGTATTCTTCCGTTTCCCAAGATTCTTAACCTTTTTCGAGATATTAGGGAAAGTATACAAAGTTACCAAACCTTTTTTATGTCTGTTAATAAAATATTTTATTTTAACCCTTCCTTAACTCCAAACGCAACCAAAATTTCAACATATTAGTTTTAATGAAAGTAGAAGATGCAGTAAATGTTTCAACTGAATCCCATGATTCTAAGTACCCAAACCAAAAACGGCATTCAAAAATTATGTTTTCAGTTTTCTCGAAAACGGTTAAAGCTATCGCCTTGAAAATGGTTTCATTCGTTTTCCTAGCCCAAGGAGCCTATAAAACGAGTACTTACAAGCTTATGAACTCAAAAACGTAAGCGTTACGATTTTTTTGCGCGAATTTCGCCCCAAACGCCATCTTCCAGTGGGCGGATTTTGCTGGTTAACGAACTTGACCTTTCAAATTGGACGACAGATTTTTGTACTAAATTTCATCAAAATCGGACCACCAGGGAAGCCAGAAATGAGCGAACAGACAAATATATATATATATATATATATATATATATATATATATATATATATATATATATATAAATATATACATATATATATATATATATATATATATACAAATTTGAACCACCGTTATTTTCGGTCTCTAGGGGTTCTGAAACGCGAAATTTTCTTGTCGGCACTTCCGGATTGTTTCATTGTATCAACCTTATAAGCGGGGTTCCTCCCTATGGGGGAGGGAGGAACCGCGCTAAAAACGTAAGCGTTGCGATTTTTTGCGCGCGAATTTCACCCCAAACACCATCTTCCAGTGGGCGGATTCTGCTGGTTAAAGAACTTGACCTTCCAAATTGGACGACGGATTTTTGTACCAAATTTCATCACAATCGGACCATTAGGGCAGCCAGAAATGAGCGAACAGACAAATATATATATATTACCACCGTTATTTTCGGTTTCTAGGGGTTCTGAAACGCGAAATTTTCTAGTCGGCATTTCCGGATTGTTTCATTGTATCAACCTTATAAGCGGGGTTCCTCCCTATGGGGGAGTGAGGAACCGCGCTAAAAGTCCGACTCGCAGGAAATGCGTCATCTTAGCGCGGTTACGTACATCTTGAAGAAATGGAATAGATTAGCATCACAAATCACAGGAAACTGACAGCCACTGCCATCATGATTACCACAGCCACTCCAAACTTATTACCAATACCTTTCACCGTTTCTTAGCTTATTTTACTACAATACTAATTTTACTGATAAATGCAATTTAAAACTAGAAACAACCAATTAAAAAGTGAGATAAAGAAAGAGAAAAACCATTTCAAAACAACAATACAAACACTTTTTAAGTTTTTGTGCGCTTATATATCTCATTGACGTTGTCGCATCGAATATGGCTTCAGAACATTTTTTGTAGAGAATTCAGTAAGCATTCGAATAGTCACTTTCCACTTACCACGATTTCCCAACCGTTATCGAGATATTTACGAAAAAACTATGGAGATCCGAAAACTTTTCACGTCTATCAGTAAAATATTTTTTTTCGCATACTTCCTTAACTCCAAATATAACCTAAATTTAAATATATTAGTTAAAATTAATTTCCAAGATGTAGAAAATATTTCAATAGAATCCCGCGATTCTAAGTACTCACAAAAAAATAATGACTTACAAAAACATTGATTCCACTTTTCTCAGAAACGGTTACAGATATCGCCTTAAAAATGGTTTCATTCGTTTTCTTAAGTTAACAAACCTATAAAACAAGTACCTGCAAGCATATAAACTCAAAAACGTAAGCGTTACGATTTTTTTTGCGCGAAGTTCGCCCCAAACACTATCTTCAAGTGGGCGGATTCTGCTGGTTAACGAACTTGACCTTTAAAATTAGAAGACAGATTTTTGTGCCAAATTTCATCAAAATCGGACCATTTTTGAGCCGTCAGGAGCGCAAACAGACAAGCATGTATATATATATATATATATATATATATATATATATATATATATATATATATGTGTATATATATATATACATATACATTTATGTATATATATACTATATATATATATAGACATATATACATATTACTATATGTACTTCGCCGCTCTTTCTTTCATCTTCTATGTTCTCTGTCCATTGGGTGGTCCAGAACCCCCCCTCACCAACTCCTTTCTTCCTATGTTTCCCTGTATTGACTGTCAGAAATGATCGCGCATTTGTGAGGAATAGTTCTCTATCTTCCCATCGGTAAGCCCATATTGTTATTCTTATATCTAATCTAATATGTAATCTGTTATTCTTATATCTGTTTTCCTAATAATCCAAACACTTCTAGAGCACATTGTTCTTCTATATATTATGTTCTAGTATTTTATGTTTTGTATTTTTCCATATATGCATCTATGTATATATGTATGTGTATTTGTGTGTGTAGGCATATATATATATATATATATATATATATATATATATATATATATATATGTATATTTCAGTAGTACATCCGTCCTACTTGTTTTTTACAGCCCTGATGATGGCTTGAAGTTCAAGCCGAAACGTCGGCACAATAAAACCATTTTTATGATAAAATGTAGTTTTATTAAGTAGCAGTGACCGAACCCCGACAATCCCTACCTTGCATTTTTCTATTTTTGTTTTCAATGTTCCTTTTTTCTTTTCTTTTTATTTTTTTTTCTTCTTTTGATATCTTCTGTTTCTAATGTTGACTTTAGGTTCTGAGGTGTCAAAATCATAGCTGTGAATATTATATACTGGCAAGTGTTACTTTCCTTTTGTATTCTTTAATGTTTTATTCAATTTTTTCTTGTATTTCATGTTTTGTTTGTTTAAGAGCTTATAGTCCTAGTTACGGAGCTCTTAAATTCAATAAATAAATAAAGACAATTTTAGCCTAACAAATAGATTTATATTCACCGCTTACTATTAAAAAAACAAAATATAAAAAAATCTTTTTGACAATTATTTTTTCTTTACGCCAAAACCTTAATTACCTTTTCCTCAGATTTGTTGGCACTGCCTAAAGTTAATTACATTAAGAGGCCACCTTATCCATTATATATATATATATATATATATATATATATATATATATATATATATATAATGTGTTGAGGCTTGATTTTGATACCTATTCGGTATGATCCATGAATATTTCAAGACACATGCCGTAAATTGTGCTGATTTGTATTAGGAAAATTAACCATAAATGATATTCACGCCACGTAGGAAATTGAACAGTTATCCCAGGAAAAATAGATGAAGAAAAGGATGATCAAATTCTATGAAGGAGAAAATTAATTTTGTATGATCTCATATCCCAAGGAAGGGGAGAAGTTATCATCATAAGCGGAAAATTCGTAAACTCTTTGGAATGGAGCGTCTTGTTTTAATCTCTTTGCTTGCTTTCTCTTTGGAATAATATTTGCCCGCGAGCGTTCTGCTAAGTAATTCCTAGGAAAATACAGTAAACAACTAAAAAGTATAATATACCGAACGAAACAGCTAAACTAGAAGATAACCATTGATCCAAGATGGATTAAATATCACTTTTCATCAAAAATATGAAAATATATGATGAAATAAAGACATTAATAAAATAAATTAATAAAAACAAATACAACAACCCAAAATATTTATATATATATATATATATATATATATATATATATATATATATATATATATATATATAAATCAGTCCCGTAATGGAGCCCGAGGGCCCTGAGGGGCAGATACTACAGAGGTATCTGATTCTTGACCATACGGCCCGCTAGGGAGATAGTGTGGTCAGTACTATTCTCCGGCCGCCTGATTTACCCTTGCTACTTCGACTGCTGTGGTCTTTAGCACCAAGGTACCCATTAATAATATTAATATATATATATACGCAAAGTGTTAAGGCTGAATTTTGGTAAATAGTAGACTAGGATCCATGAAAAATTAAAGGATGGAATAATTTAAAGGCTCAGTGCTAAAGATGACTAACCCACAATTAGAAATTAGTGAGAAAAGTGGATTTATAGTTAGGAAGATTCTGAAAAAATTAGTTTTGGTGACAGAATTTATTTTAATTGGACAAAAATCATTTCTGTCACCAAAACTAATTTTGCCCAAATTCTTCCTAATTCTAAATCCACTTTTCTCACTTATTTCTAATTGTGGGTTAGTCACCTGTGGCACTTCAATTGTCCTTGAAACAGTGTAGTTAATACATTACTTATTTATTAAATTTCATTTATTATTATCAACGAATTTTAGGACGGGCTATCTATAGGTTACCACCCTTTTCTATCCAGGATAGGGCTGATGTCTTCTCTTTTTTCTAAAGAAAAGCCACCACCTATCCTAGTGGGAATCGAACCCACGACCCTTGGCACGGAGTGTTTAGTGCTCATGCCTTAACACTCACGGCCACTGGGCCTCCAGTGTTAGCAGGCTAATTAGCATGAGAAAGAAAATATTATGAAAAATATAAGATATTTTATTTCATTCCAAAATTATTATACTTATTTCCTCTTTGTAGAAATGGTGATGGTTTACATAATTGGAGTGTTTCTTCAAGGCAAGGAATCTATATATATATATATATATATATATATATATATATATATATATATATATATATATAAAAATCACGTGTCTGTCTGTTTATCTGTTTGTCTGTTTGCAAAACTACACCGTTTGACCGATTTTGACCAAACTTGGCACACAGGTAGGTCTTGATCCGAGATGACTCGTAGGCCAGGTTAAAAACATCTACCAGCTGTCTTTCTGTATGTTTGTTCCTTATACAAATCTATACCGTTTGACCGATCTTCATCAAACGGCACACAGGTAGGTCTTGATACGGGGACTGTCATTGGCTAGGTCAAAAACGTCTACCACCTGTCTATCTGTATGTTTGTTCCTTATACAAATCACACCGTTCGTCCGATTTTGACGTACCTTGGCACTCAGGTAGGTCTTGATACGGGGACTGTCATTGGCTAGGTCAAAAACGTCTACCACCTGTCTATCTGTATGTTTGTTCCTTATACAAATCACACCGTTCGTCCGATTTTGACGTACCTTGGCACTCAGGTAGGTCTTGATACGGGGACTGTCATTGGCTAGGTCAAAAACGTCTACCACCTGTCTATCTGTATGTTTGTTACTTATACAAATCACACCGTTCGTCCGATTTTGACGTACCTTGATACACAGGTAGGTCTTGATACGGGGACTGTCATTGGCTAGGTCAAATACGTCTACCACCTGTCTATCTGTATGTTTGTCCTTATACAAATCACACCGTTCGTCCGATTTTGACGTACCTTGGCACTCAGGTAGGTCTTGATACGGGGACTGTCATTGGCTAGGTCAAAAACGTCTACCACCTGTCTATCTGTATGTTTGTTCCTTATACAATTCACACCGTTCGTCCGATTTTGACGTACCTTGGCACACAGGTAGGTCTTGATACGGGGACTGTCATCGGCTAGGTCAAATACGTCTACCACCTGTCTATCTGTATGTTTGTTCCTTATACAAATCACACCGTTCGTCCGATTTTGACGTACCTTGGCACACAGGTATGTCTTGATCCGGGGGATGTTATAGGCTAGGTTAAAATCGTCTAGGACTCACAGTTGACGGGTTCGTAACTGTGAACCCGAGCAGTTACAGATTTGTGTTATTAGATTTTAATATTACTTATTTGGTTAACATCTAGTATACAATAAATATAACGGAGCCTCTCCGCCTGGCTTCATTACTGAATGAATGTGTTTTGAAAGGTCTAGTTGTCAAGATCAGCTGATCCATTAGAGTACTACGGAAGGTGATTGTCCCGTTAGTGAATGGAGCTGAAATCTCCACCTAGTTTCCCAACAATTGCCCTATAAAACCGTGTGAAAGTCTTCAAGTTTGCTCGTGTGACACGAACCATTCCTATATCTCATTTACTATTCGGGTTTTTACTATCAAAACGATATTACTCAAATAAATTGAAAATCGTCCTGAAATTATACCCTAAGAAAGTAAAGCTATATCTTATGCATTATTGATTAGAACGGATATTCAGCGGCTGACCAAAAGAGCTGTTCGCGTCTGATATTTGAAGTAAAGGAAGTCTGGCGTGGTTACTACTTAAATGGGTGGCCATTTAAAAAAAAATTCACTTAATAATTGGCTGGTACTAATAATCTATGAGTTTATATGTTCTGTATAAGTTGTTACAAAATTTAATTTGTAATTTATTTATTAAAAGTTTCGCAGTTTTTAGCGATATACTCTATGACAATAAATGATGATTACATAAATGGTGATAACAATGATTACAATAAATGATGTTTTAACAATAAATGGAGATATGATGATTTGACAATAAATGATGATTACATGATTACAGAATTCATACACATACACACACATATATACATATGCTTATATTATTGCACTATATCTATATTAATTGTTTATATTTACATTATACATTATTATTATCTATAGACTTATAGCGTTCATTAATATATCTATATAATTATTTTATTCATTAATATTCTTATTATTACATTATTCCTTATTATTATATATATACTTATATTACACATTATTATTGTTTATCATTATATTATATTGTTTATCATTATATTATACATACATTATACAAAATTTATACACAAAATTTAATAATTGTATGTAAAAAAAAGGTTGGAGTATAGAAATATAGAACATAATAATATTAATTGAGAGGAGATGGTTGACCGTAGATGATGCAAGGTAGGGATTGTCGGGGTTCGGTCACTGCTACTTAATAAAACTACATTTTATCATAAAAATGGTTTTATTGTTCCGACGTTTCGGCTTGAACTTCAAGCCTTCATCATGGCTGTAAAAAACAAGTAGGACGGATGTAATACTGAAATATACATATATATATATATATATATATATATATATATATATATATATATATATGCCTACATACACAAATACACATACATATATACATACATATATATATGGAAAAAGACAAAACATAAAATACTAGAACATAATATATAGAAGAACAATGTGCTCTAGAAGTGTTTGGATTATTAGGAAAACAGATATAAGAATAACAGATTACATATTAGATTAGATATAAAAATAACAATATGGGCTTACCGATGGGAAGATAGAGAACTATTCCTCACAAATGCGGGATCATTTCTGACAGTCAATACAGGGAAACATAGGAAGAAAGGAGTTGGTGAGGGGGGGGGGGTTCTGGACCACCCAATAATAATATTAAGTCCTTAAAAAACGGGAGTTGTGAGGGGAAAATTTAGAAAGTATTTACTCCTGTGTATAAAATGAAATTCACTCGAAGAGTATTTAAAATGAGATGAAATTGAAATTTTTCTGAAGTCTTTTAAGAGTGGCTAATTTTTTTATAGGAGTGATTGATGCTTTTCTTTAGAATTAGCATAAGTTTTTAAAACTGATGAAATTTTTGAAGGAGTGACCGAAATTTTTATAGAAGAGACTGAAATATTTGTGAGAGTGACTGATGTATTTATCGGAACGGCTCAAGTTCTTTTAGAATTTGCCGAAGTTATTATTCTGGTGAAAGAATAAATTATTCATGGAGTGACAGAAGATAATGTATTAGAAAATCCTATAATATTATCTAATCACTCAAATTAAACTTATAAAATAACTATGAAAATAGTTAAAAAAAAAAAAAAGATGAGTATAAATAAACGGGAGCGACAAGATGGTGGTTAATCAGTGGAATTATTCCAATAGTCTGCTCCCATCGGGAATTGGAATGGAATAAGTTTGTTAGGAATTATCGATCTGTAAGTAATTACCCCCCCCCCCCCCCCCTCCCACCACCCCTCCCCCTGCCCTTCTTCAACGAGACCAAAGAAATTTCTTTAATGCTCCTTAGGATTCATCCATTCATGATGAATTCGAAATATTACTTCATCAGCAATTATAGGTTGGTCTCATCATTTTAAAATAGAGTAATTATAAAGAACATAGATATAAAGCATATTACGTACGTTAGTTTTAGCATAAATATGCTTTAGCGGTGACTAAACTGGGAAAGACCGTTACAAAAAAGTGTCAGTCCGCCTGCGTTCACGCATGCGCAGTGGCGTTCGCGCTGGCGCAGTAGCTTTCGCGCATGCGCAGTGGCTTTGGCACATGCGCAGTGGCCATGTGCGAAAAGTTTGACTGTATGTTATAGAGTACATTACGTAGGTTTATCGGGTGGTCCTAGCGTTACAAAAAAGTTTCACAAGAAGGTGTTCGCTGGCGTTCGCGCATGCGCGGTCGCCATATACGAATAAGAAGAGTATATGTTATACAGCACTTTACATAGGTTTTTCGGGTAGGCCTAAAGCATATTTATATTCCTGAATTTGAGCAGAAGGCTCTATACAAAATAATTTTCTCTAAGAATCTTAGTTTGAAACAATTTCATCAGATTTATGTGTCATAGCACAAAATATCATACTGGACGACTGGCAAGAAGAATGGACTAAACATGAAAACAAGTTAAGTCAGAATAAAAAAGTCCGACTCGTAGGAACTGCGTCATCTTAGCGCGGTTCCGTTCTTAAAGAAAGATTAAAATAGAAACAGTTATTATTTTGGTTCGACCTTTCTTGAAATGGTTTTATGGCTTTACCTGGCAGGGTCCGGTAGCCCCCATAACCCACTTCTAGAGATACTTATTTCACTGTTGAATGCATAACCAAAGCACAAATTTACGACGTCTAGTGTAGTAATGAACCAAACACTAGATACGTATACGTACACTTGATACCATGAGGTCTCCCGTGGTCTAGTGGCTAGCGCCTTAGATTCATAAGCGGGAGATGGTGGGTTCGATACTCACCGGTGGCAGGAATTTTCTCATTTCACGGCATGTTGGAAAAATTCCTCGCTGCACCCTGGATGTCGGCGCTAATGGCCTAGGTGTCGATGCGCCTTAAAAACCTAGATATGTATCATGTTATTTTGATAGACTCGTGCAAGAATATAACTCATCTGAATGTGGAAAAATGGAGTTGCCGCTAAGCTTACTTCTAAGGACTTTTCAAGGAGAAAATGGGCTTATTATTCGATTTTCCGAAACCGCCTTTTGGTTCCGCTAATTAATTCGCGACACTGAAGATTTATATCAGGCTATACCGTATGAAATGTCAGGTTTGTTTACTTTGCGATTTAATCCTTTCTTTTTTTTATTTCATTATTTACAAACATCATTGTTATTCATATAGATTTTTTTTTTAACCTTTATTGATAATTACAACTATATGTAAACATATTTCCAGTAATTTTCTAGGTTTTGGAAAATTAACAATGTAAGGCGTGATGTGGGAATATGTGCAATTACAAAACCCACAATAAATTTTGAGCATTACAGATGGCATGTTAAAACAAATTGTCTCTAGGCCACCGCCGCTTCAGCCTTCTATGAGGATTTTGTGGATTATGGAAGGAGGATAGAGAGTTTATCAAAGGATTTGGATGGCCTGGGAGATTGAAATGAAACTTCTGATAGACTGGTTTGGCCAGGGATTGGATAAAGGGGATATTGAAGTCATTATGGAGGGTTAGGTTCGAGACGTAGTAAGGAGCATTGGATATTCTTCCAAGGATTTTGGATTGCATTGTTTGTATTCTGTAGGAATTGGAAGGTTTAGTGGAACCCCATAGCTCTAGTCCATAAGTCCAATATAGAATTAAAGCTCTTTTATTCCTATTCTTTAATCAGTAACTTACGTACTGTGTTGTGAGAACGATCCTCTGAGAAAAAAATAAAACTTAAATTATGACTTCAACGGAAATCCGTATTCTTTTTCGTTATGAATTTAAGCTCGGTCATAGCGCTGCTGAGGCGTGTATGAACATTAACACGGCGTTCGGGGAGGGAACGGTGAATGAACGAACTGTTTACCGGTGGTTTTCCAGGTTTCGAAGTGGAAATTTTGACCTTGACAACGAGGAGCGAGGAAGGCCAGAAACCAAGCTTGACAATGACCACCTGAAAGAAAGGGTTGAAGCTTGTCCCTCAAAAAGCACTAGGGAATATGCCAAAGAACTCGGAGTAGGAGCCACGACAGTTTCAAGACATTTGAAGGAAATCGGCAAGTCCAAAACTGACATTTCATACGGTACAGCCTGATATATGAGGTATTATTCATGGCATTATATGCCAATGTCTTTACGGTACAGCCTGATATCTGAGGTATTATTCATGGCATTATATGCCAATGTCTTTACGGTACAGCCTGATATCTGAGGTATTATTCATGGGATTATATGCCAATGTCTTTACGGTACAGCCTGATATCTGAGGTATTATTCATGGCATTATATGCCAATGTCTTTACGGTACAGCCTGATATCTGAGGTATTATTCATGGCATTATATGCCAATGTCTTTACGGTACAGCCTGATATCTGAGGTATTATTCATGGCATTATATGCCAATGTCTTTACGGTACAGCCTGATATCTGAGGTATTATTCATGGCATTATATGCCAATGTCTTTACGGTACAGCCTGATATCTGAGGTATTATTCATGGCATTATATGCCAATGTCTTTACGGTACAGCCTGATATCTGAGGTATTATTCATGGCATTATATGCCAATGTCTTTACGGTACAGCCTGATATCTGAGGTATTATTCATGGGATTATATGCCAATGTCTTTACGGTACAGCCTGATATCTGAGGTATTATTCATGGCATTATATGCCAATGTCTTTACGGTACAGCCTGATATCTGAGGTATTATTCATGGCATTATATGCCAATGTCTTTACGGTACAGCCTGATA
Source organism: Gonocerus acuteangulatus (assembly GCA_946811695.1). Taxonomy (NCBI): domain Eukaryota; kingdom Metazoa; phylum Arthropoda; class Insecta; order Hemiptera; family Coreidae; genus Gonocerus; species Gonocerus acuteangulatus. The sequence goes on along the minus strand of OX328128.1, from coordinate 5,509,970 downwards.
TCTGAGGTATTATTCATGGCATTATATGCCAATGTCTTTACGGTACAGCCTGATATCTGAGGTATTATTCATGGCATTATATGCCAATGTCTTTACGGTACAGCCTGATATCTGAGGTATTATTCATGGCATTATATGCCAATGTCTTTACGGTACAGCCTGATATCTGAGGTATTATTCATGGCATTATATGCCATTGTCTTTACGGTACAGCCTGATATCTGAGGTATTATTCATGGCATTATATGCCAATGTCTTTACGGTACAGCCTGATATCTGAGGTATTATTCATGGAATTATATGCCAATGTCTTTACGGTACAGCCTGATATCTGAGGTATTATTCATGGCATTATATGCCAATGTCTTTACGGTACAGCCTGATATCTGAGGTATTATTCATGGCATTATATGCCAATGTCTTTACGGTACAGCCTGATATCTGAGGTATTATTCATGGCATTATATGCCATTGTCTTTACGGTACAGCCTGATATCTAAGGTATTATTCATGGCATTATATGCCAATGTCTTTACGGTACAGCCTGATATCTGAGGTATTATTCATGGCATTATATGCCAATGTCTTTATCGGTACAGCCTGATATCTTAGGTATTATTCATGGCATTATATGCCAATGTCTTTACGGTACAGCCTGATATCTGAGGTATTATTCATGGCATTATATGCCAATGTCTTTACGGTACAGCCTGATATCTGAGGTATTATTCATGGCATTATATGCCAATGTCTTTACGGTACAGCCTGATATCTGAGGTATTATTCATGGCATTATATGCCAATGTCTTTACGGTACAGCCTGATATCTGAGGTATTATTCATGGCATTATATGCCAATGTCTTTACGGTACAGCCTGATATCTGAGGTATTATTCATGGCATTATATGTCATTGTCTTTACGGTACAGCCTGATATCTGAGGTATTATTCATGGCATTATATGCCAATGTCTTTTCGGTACAGCCTGATATCTGAGGTATTATTCATGGCATTATATGCCAATGTCTTTACGGTACAGCCTGATATCTGAGGTATTATTCATGGCATTATATGCCAATGTCTTTACGGTACAGCCTGATATCTGAGGTATTATTCATGGCATTATATGCCAATGTCTTTACGGTACAGCCTGATATCTGAGGTATTATTCATGGCATTATATGCCAATGTCTTTACGGTACAGCCTGATATCTGAGGTATTATTCATGGCATTATATGCCATTGTCTTTACGGTACAGCCTGATATCTGAGGTATTATTCATGGCATTATATGCCAATGTCTTTACGGTACAGCCTGATATCTGAGGTATTATTCATGGCATTATATGCCAATGTCTTTACGGTACAGCCTGATATCTGAGGTATTATTCATGGCATTATATGCCAATGTCTTTACATAAACTGCTTCTACATGGACTTAATATTATTTCCTTTTTCATTACACCATTTGGGCAATTATCAGAAGACACATTGGAAGTTATCAGAGATGGGAATAATTTTATTTATAAGTAAAAATACGAATTTATTCGTACTTCATATATTTGTGAATACGAATATAAATAAATTCGTACTTCATATATTTGTGAATACGAATATAAATAATTTAGTATTCAGAAGTGTGAATACGAATTTATTTTTATTCACTTATATTAAATAAAAAATAGAAATAAAATTTTATTCGCAAATTTTTCTGCGAATAAAAATAAATTCACAGAATAAATTGTAAATAATCACAAAAAATGTGAATATTTACAAAAAATCAAGTGATTACAAAAAAAATCACATTAAAATATACGAATAAAAATGTATTCACATTATAATTTGTGAATAAAAATTTATTTATTTTATTTTTTTTTTTAAAGGCGTTTAACGTCTAGGTTATTAGCGCCTAGATTTTTTGTTTACACCGAGTCCACCGCGGGACCACCAGCCATGCTGCAGGGACACAGTTTGTCATCTGTACGTCCATAAAAAAAAAAAAAAAAAAAAAAAAAAAAAAATCATTTTCAATAACTTTCGTAATATCATCTTAATACGAATAAATTCATAATGTATTTGCGAATTTTATTGTGAATAAATTTTTATTCACAAATTATAATGTGAATAAATGTTTATTCGTATATTTTAATGCGATTTTTTTTGTAATCACCTATTTTTTTTGTAAATGTTCACATTTTTTGTGATTATTTACAATTTTTTCTGTGAATTTATTTTTATTCGCAGAAAAATTTGTGAATAAAATTTTATTTGTATTTTTATATTTAATATATGTGAATAAAAATAAATTCGTATTCATACTTATGAATACGAATTTATTTATATTCGTATTCACAAATATATGAAGTACGAATTTATTTATATTCGTATTCACAAATATATAAAGTACGAATAAATTCGTATTTTTATTTATAAATAAAATTATGCCCATCTTTGGAAGGTATTAACACAAATATGGATTTTATGAAACCAGAAAAAAAAAAAAAAAAATACAAATCGTTTTATTATACTTAATTTTAAATAAAAATGATTGTTTACTATCTACTGATTCTGAGGCAGAATAAGCTTTTTTATTTTTTGTAAAAGTCCTGTATATATTTTTTATAAGTTTGTAAATAGCATGTAGATAAGTGAAAACCCGAAAAATGGGACCTTCTAAATGCCCCTCCCCCCCGGCTCAAAGGCTACGGGAGAGGAGTTTTGATATGTTCACCTCCTAACCAGCCCGAACAAGGTAACGAAGTCAAAAATTTAGTTCCAAAAATTTCCATCTATAGCTGTTTTTAAGCATTCGTTGCCTGGACTCAATGAGTTCACTTGAGGTCTGATCCATCAGCACTGGATTCTCGTCGAGTTAATATCCGCGATAAAAGTTTCGCCGATATTTTCGACCTTTTGGAACTAATTTTTCGATGAAAGAAATCAATCTTGTAAGGAAGTTGAAAGCCCTTTGAAGAAGGAGACTAGGAAAAGTCGGGAGAAGTGTTGTGCTCCGAGTTCTACACTTTTATTAGGTTAGTTTCCAAGTTCATTAGTCCTTGGGGTGGGGGTAAAGAGAGGGGTGGGGGTAAAGAGAGGAGTGGGGGTAAAAGGGGAGGGGCCGAACTTTCCAAGGCTGAGGCTATAAATACAGAAAAAAAAAATAACTTTTTCTTTAGTAGCCTTTCTGACATGTCGGCAGATTGAATTAGCAACTCAAGTAAAGTTAGCAACCTTCTATTTAAGAGAAATCCTGGCTAGCAAGTCTGTGCAGATAGTTCAATAGCGCATGTGCGAACTTCTGTTTGGCCATTTCCAAAGCCGTTTGATGAAATAAAAAGTTTTTATCAAACACTATATAAAATATAGTTACAAAAAACGAAACCGACAGTTGTTGGCACTTATTTCTCGGATTGACATGGTATCATCGAAACATACTGGAGTTAACAATTAGCTCTTCTCATGAAGCATGAAGAAGATCCAAGATGAGAGGAGGGAGGGGGAGGGAGGGAGGGGGAGAGTGAGTGAGAGAGAGAGAGAGAGAGAGAGAGAGAGAGAGAGAGAGAGAGAGAGAGAGAGAGAGAGAGAGAGAGAGAGAGAGAGAAACTCTTATCCATAGGTTATCCATAGGTTATCTATCCTGTATAGGACTGAAGCCTTTCCGTTTTTAGCGCGGTTCCTCCCTCCCCCATAGGGAGGAACCCCGCTTATAGGGCTGATACAATGAAACAATCCGGAAGTGCCGACTAGAAAATTTCGCGTTTCAGAACCCCTAGAGACCGAAAATAACGGTGGTTCAAATTTGTATATATATATATATATGTATATATTTATATATATATATATATATATATATATATATATATATTGTAATGATATTTTACATTACATATTTAAAATTTTTAAATTCGAATAAACGTTAAAGGTATAAAAAAGGCGGGAAAAGACGAATGCAAGGTTTGTGGAAAATCAAAAGACAAATAAATTTTTTCTTATATTAACGTTCATCAAAAATTAAAAGCTTTAGATTAAAAACTAACACAGAAAATTCTGAAAATCTAAAAAGCTCATTGATATGTTGGATTCAATGAGATAAGCAATTATTATTTGTTATATTGGTCTAGCAGTCCATACAGGTAGCAGTGGATACCGGTATGACGCTCCCGCCATGAAAGCGTCAGTCCGCCATGAGAGTGCAGTTCAGTCGGTTACATCGGTCTGTTACAGTCAGTCCGTGATGAGAGTCCATTAAGGTTGGGCTAGTCTGTTATAAAATGAGTTGAGTCTGTGTTAGAGCAATGGAAGATACGGACACACATGAGGGTTGAGTCCAGTCTGTTATGGGAGTCTGTTGTAAGCAGTCTGTTACAGTTCAAGTCTGTGAAAAAGTGGCTCCAGGCTCACATGAGAGTCGGTTACAAGAGACAGTTACAGTTTGTTGAACAGTGGTCCAGTCTTTTTGAAAGCAGTGCAGGCTGTTGAGTTAAAAGGAAGCTGTTTTTGTAACGAGGACCCTGTTCTCTGAGGTTGGTTCCAGATTTGGCTTCTATATCAGGTAATGATTGTTTGTCTAATTCGAAATTTGACTTATCTATGAGTTTTTTCTTATGTAAAATGGTTTTTGTGTTACTTTACTTAAAATCGAACCATAACCCTGAGATAAAGAGTTTCTAACATCAATTATTATAAAATTTTCTTTATTTTTTAATATTATAACATTTTGGCGACCCAACGCGGCGCAATTATCTATTCAAATCGTATAAATATAAATAATTTCTTCTATTTTTTTTTATTATAACATTTTGACGCAACCAACGTGTGGCTATATTTTTTAAGATTATAACATTTTGACGCAACCAACGTGTGGCTATATTTTTTAAGATTATAACATTTTGGCGCCCAACGTGGGGCTAAGTAAAGAAATAATAAGTGAATTAAAATGGCGGAAAATAGTATTCTAGGTATTTCGAATGGAAGCCAGAACGCGTCTGGTGATGACGTCATCCAATGCGAGGAAGTTGAATTCTTAGAACCGACCGATGTGGCGAGTGGCGAGTTCCT